>CAHIKZ030003396.1:0-98947 GCA_903632075.3 Acanthosepion pharaonis | reverse complement strand
ATCAATCATCTGGCCATGACAAGCTCCTAGAGCCCATGACTATATCACTTTATGGAGGCAGCATGATTAAATACACTACCCCAAATATACACCAGGTTAAAATACCACCTCTATCCAATTTATAGGCGTTAGAAGGCCATGGATGAGGGTCAGTCGGTTCAATGAGATCTAGACTTAGACATGGCTAAACATGCTGTTTGTGGCCAATTTATTTGGCAAGTGCAACAAATAGTTTAATGGGTACTCAGAGTCTCTCTCAAATACAAGTATACTGGTTTGTGTAGCCCTGACCTGTCAAGGTCACTGGGTTTTCCCCTTGACATGTCCCAATGTCAGGCTCTGAGGTGGGTGAGGAGCACAGGCAGTGAATCATAATACATAAAAATTATGAATAATCAAAATAAAAGACCAAAAGATGTCTTTCAGGCTGATTCTGAAAAATAAATTGTAGTGAAAGAGATAGTCAGGTACCCCGGAAAGTTCATGTTTTGTGTGTATTCAACAAGAAACTAAAAAAGTAGTCAGCAAAAAAATCTTATAGTGAAGAAAATGGCGACTTACTCGTCAAACCAAGCGACAGCTAGCGTCAAGTGTATTCTGTGACAACAGAAAAGTGATGAAAAGAAATCCCGTCACAGGAGTCGCTATAACAGTATTTTGAAATGCAAATTATGGAAGCATCCTATCCCAGCTGTCGAAGAAATGAAAAAAAATAGGTTCTGGCCGATAAAAGCAGTTGGTGTTCTTGATTCAGGAGAGATGGAAAATTTGGGCATTTTTCTCTAACAAACGCCAAAGCCAAAAGGCTTTGGCGTTTGTTAGAGAGTGAATTATTTTTCTGACTGGTTACACGCATTTTGATTCGAGATAGTACCGGCCAATCGAGTTTTTCAGCATTTCTTTCTGCCCCGATATTAGAGTCTGTACTTAGAGTGATTTTTCTTTGTGTTGTGGATGTAATCTGCACAAATACTTCCTTTGCTTTCAGAACGCTTACACTTACAAGCTATTTTGGCATTTATTTTGTCTCTAGCAAGATGGCGGAAAGACCATTCAATATAAAACTAATCCCCGAATTCATTGGTGATACGAGTGGACAATCTGTGGTTGAATGGATCAAAAAGTGGAACTGGTCTGCGAATTATGAGAGATCATGAAGATTGAACAGATTCTTCCACTGCGATTGAAAGGCGGTGTCCTTGCTGTGTATAGGCAGCTGAGCAAAGAACAGAAAAGTGACATTGAGCAAATAAAGCACGTTCTACTAACCGCATTTTGAACTGACCAGTTTGTGGCCCTCGACCAATTTCAGGCACGGCGTCTGCAACCTGGAACAGTAGACATATATTTGGCAGAATTAAAGAAGCTTGCCGTTCCAATTGCACCACTTCCTGAAGAATGGATGACATGTGCCTTCGGGTCTGGATTGCTTAGTCATGTTAAGCAGATACTCCACGCATCATCCAGAATGGAAGACCTGACACTCAATCAATTGTTGACCAGAGCCCGTGCTATCATGATTGACGAAAAAGAGGGCTGATGAACCAGTGGCGCAGTTGTTCAACCAATTGAAGTCAAAGAAGGTCCGACCCCAGCCATCCATCGCCATGGTGTTGCCACCTGCTATCAATGCTCTGGGCCGAATCATTTTGCCAGAGACTGCCGCTATCAATGCAAAGAATTGCGCAGCGGGTCAGCGCGAAAGGCATCTCTCGAACTACAATGCTTCCAATGTCATAAAGTAGGTCATATTGCGTCAAAGTGTCCGGGGAAATGGAATGGGGGCACGACGTCAGCGCCTCTTCCCCAAACCGAGCAGGAAAGAGGCGCCCCTAGTGATTAAAGTGCACATCAATGGAATAACACGTATCCGCTTTTAATAGATTCAGGCTGCTCTTGGTCACTCACGAACGGTTCGATTTGTCGACAGTGGAGAAGACAAAAGATGGACATACTAACGGCTGAAGGAAAGGCTCTCAGAACCTGGGAGTTGGAAACATCACACTCAGTATCAACAATGGTGTCCCGTCACAGTCAGTGTGTTGGTCATGGACAGCGTTATTAGGGTTTCGACCAGCTCCTTGGGATGGACATTATTAAGGAGCTGGGCGGCGATGCATTACAGAGGCGGGCGAAGTCAAGTTTTCTGATCCTCCCATCTGTGCTACTTTGAAGATCAACGAACCCGACTTTTTAGCACAGAGTTCGACCATTGGATGAAGATATGGACAGCATTTGGAAATGGTTGGAAAATAACCCACCAGAAAAGCTCCAGAACCAAGTGTCAGAATATTCGGTGCCCTAACGCGTCAAAGAAGAATACCAGCCGAATTGCAGGTGTGGCTGGACAATGGATGGCTGACTCCGTATCCTGGGAAGAGCTTGGTCCTCCAAGAGGCCTCATCCCGTTGATGGCCGTGGTACAAAAAAACAAGGGAAAGGTGTGCCCTGTACTAGATTATAGAGAACTGAACGAACATGTAGACACATACACAGCTCATGCTGATGTGTGCACAAAAAATTGAGAGAATGGCTAACAAAGGGATCCAATGTCTCTGTGATTGACCTTCAAAGGCCTACTTGCAGGTACGCAGTACGGTCACTGTAGCCATTTCAGACGGTGATCCTTAATGGGACGAGATACTGCTTAACCCGAATGGGATTCGGACTCAATGTAGCGCCAGCCATCATGAAAGCCATCATGGATGCTGTGCTATCCCAGGATGAGACAATTCGTCAAGCGACGTCAGCTTACATTGACGACATCTACATCAACGAAACCTTAGTACCTGCTGCACAGGTGAGAAAGCATCTTGCTGACTTTGGGCTCGAATGTAAGAACCCAGAACGACTGGAGGATGGTGCTCGTGTGCTCGGCTTGCAGGTCTGGGGGGAGCACAACATGCTTTACTGGAAATGTGGAAGCAGCTCCGGACATTCCCAGACACATGACACGACGCAGCGTGTTTTGTTATGTGGAAAGCTGGTGGGACATTTTCCCGTGGGCGGGTGGATCCGCATTGCAACTGCATTTATTAAACGTAGGGTGACTGCTGTCACTTCCGGGTGGGATGACAAACAAATGATGCTCCCTTCAGACACATGATAGTGGAAGTCATTACTAGGGTGCGCCAAGATGACCCCGCATGGGTAAATGGTGCGTTGACGGATGTGAATTTAACGCCTGGGTTGACGCAGCTCCCTTGCAACAGAAGTGTCTCTTGAAGTAGATGAAACTGTCGTGGAAGATGCGTGTTGGTTGCGTCCCGAGAAGGATGCGCAACATATCAACCTGTCAGGAGTCACCGCGGGAGTCTTCAATGGAATGCAAAGGTGTTGCATTTATTCACAGATTCTGCATGCGCAATAAGTGGATAGCAGACACTCTTACGGGAAGGCCAGGATACGACAAAGGCTGCAAGCTCATGCTCATTCAAGGTGGCTAGACACACTGGGAAAGTTGGTAAGGAATACCACTTAAACGTAGATATACAGCTGGTCAGATCACATCAGAACAAGGCTGATACTTTAACAAGGGTACCCCAAAATGGCTTGACGCTATTAAGAAAGAGGTAGAGCCAGTAGGACATGTCTGTGTAACATCAGCGAGCAGCCATAACTCAGATTTACTAAAATCTGTGCATTGCCAAAGCAGACATCCCGGTGTGAAATGGACCCTATATTTTGTGAGGCAGATTTATCCCTCCGTATCCAAAGCTGCTGTCAGGGCAGTGGTCAGAGAATGCAAGGAGTGTCAGTTCATCAACCCAGCACCTGTGCAAGGGCAAAAAGGACAAGTGAGTGTGAGCAAGGTGTGGCACCGTGTTGGAATGGACATCCCCCGTATAACGGACATCACTATTTAACCCTGATTGACTGTGGCCCAACCCGTTCACTATTTGGCGACGTCTGCGTCGACAGGATTCCGCAAGCGTCATTGACCACTTGGGGTCATTGTTCTTTGAACGTGGACCTCCGACGGAACTCCTCACTGACAACGACACTGCATTCTGCAGTGGACTATTCAAAAGATTTTGTGGATTTGTGGGAGTACACCTCAGATTTTGCTGCGCCGTATGTCCCATCAGGAAATGGCATAATCGAGCGATGTCATCGAGCATCAAAAGAATCGCTGCTAGGGAAGCAGTGTTCCATAATGGAGGCGGTGTATTGGTACAATGTTACTCCGAGAGACAATAATGTATCGCCTCAACTGTGCCAGCCAACATGATTTATCAGTACAAAGTCAGGCTACTAGGCATTGATGCAACGCGTTCAACTGAACGGATAAAAAGAATGTGCACCATATGACTTGGGTGATCGGCGTGTGGGTAAAAAGCTCCACATAGCGGGTGTACAACTTCGGTACCGGTGGGGCATGTCACTGGACTAAGTAACTTGTGCTCTGTGCTGGTTGATGGCATACCAAGACACATAAAGGACTTAAGTCACTATGTAGGTACAGATACGTCAACAAGACACTAGCAGTGAGTGCTCAGAAAGTGAACAAATAATTACCATCAGAGGTAGGGCTAGCACCTCTTCAGATGGCAAAGACTCTGTGCGTGAGGTTGTCAGACCAGAAGAATCCTCAGAAGAAGAATCTTCAGAACATTCTTCAGATGATGAAGACTCTGTGCATGAGGTTGTCAGATCAGAAGAATCCTCAGAACATAACACACAATCTCCTCCAACAGTTGCCCTGCTCCGGAGAAGCTTAAGAATAAAGAGGCCCACCCATGAGTGTCACTTATGTGACAGAGGGGAGTGTAGTGAAAGAAATAGTCAGGTACCCCAGAAAAAAGTTCATGTTTTGTGTGCAAAGAAACATTACTAAAAAGTAGTCAGCAAAAAAATCTTATAGCGAAGAAAACGGCGACTTACCTCGTCAAACCAAGCGACAGCACGTCGCGTGTATTCTACGACAGAAAAAGTGACAAAAAAGAAACAAGTCTGTCGCAGGAGTCGCTATAACAGTATTTTGATATGCAAATTATGAAGCATCCTATCCCAGCTGTCGAAGAATGAAAAAAAATAGGTTCTGCCGATAAAAGCAGTTGGTGTTCTCAATTCGGAGGCGGAAAATTTGGGCATTTTTGACTGCGGCGTTTGTTAGAGAGTGAATTATTTTTCTGACTGGTTACACGCATTGTGATTCGAGATAGTACCGGCGAATCAAGTTTTCAGCATTTCTTTCTGCCCCCGATATTCGAGTCTGTACTTAGAGTGATTTTTCTTTGTGTTGTGGAAGTAATCTGTGACAAATACTTCCTTTGCTTTCAGAACGCTTACACTTACATAAATTAATATGGAATTTCCAAGATTTTTTGTGCTCATGCTCCCAAAAGAAACTTTCCCCTTTCTTGATCCAGTAAGCTTAATACTAAAACAGAAAGTTGAGAGATGGCAATTTGCTAGTTGAGGTGGAAAACAGGAAACACACAGAAAATATAATACAGATGAAGGCCTTTCATATCAAAATTAAAACCTTCCCTCATGCAAGACTGAATACTTCTAAGGGAGTCATTAGAAGCTGTCTCTGGCCACACCTGAGGAAATTACATCTGCCTCAGGAAGCGATTACCATTAGAATCTCAATTAAAAGAAAAGGGAAACAATTATAACTGACACATATGTACTTTTGGCACATCTGAAATCTCCCCGACCAAAAAAAATAAAAATAGGATATAATATTGAGCCAGTCGAGCAATATATCCCTGTTCCATTAAGATGCTTTGCATGCCAAAAATTTGGACATCATAGGGATAGCTGCAGGAGTCAATCAAGATGCGGAAAATGTGGCCAAAATGATTCAGACCATATTGAAAAAGAACACCACAATGAAATAAGATGTATTAACTGCCATCCAGCATACTCAAGAACATGTGATTTCTGGAAAAAAGAAAGGGAAATTGTCAAAGTGAAATATAAAAGAAACATCTCATTTTCAGAAGCAAGGTAGTAGTAGAAGGTTATATGAAAGGCCCTTCCTATACAAAGATAACAGAAAATAATGCCAGTCAGCCTGATAAATAAATAGCCCTCACTGAGAAGCTCATACAACTGGGATCAAATGATTGGCCCAAATTTCAAACTTACTTAAAAAGTATAGACTTTTTAAGTAAGTTTGAAAGTGGTGTAGGCTGAACCACAACAGAAGGACAATGAAAGAACTGAAATAATAAATAAGAAAAAACAAATAGCAAAACAACAGTTCAAACACAAATCACTCGTACCAAAAATACCAAATCTACTAAACAAAGGTCACAGTGGAAAGCCAGAACCCTCAAATGGCTAAAATCTCCAAAATAAAAACCTAGGAATAAAATCAAAACTACATAAGCTAAAGATAAAAAATGTTTAAACAGCCATGCATAAGATAATTTAATGGAACTGCCGTGGAATAAAGGGAAATATAAATGAACTGCTTCTGTTAACCAGCAGTTGTTTGCTTTCAAGAAACATTCCTTAAGCAAAGTGAATATAAAAGAATACCAGTAATACAACCTTACACATGTCACTGGGCTACATGCATCTGGTGGTACATCTAGTTAGGAATGATGTACAAAACAAAAATCTGTATGGGATATAATAAGGAAAACAGCTGGTAAACATCATACTAATGTTATAAAACCCCTCTCAATAAATAAGTATAAAATAACCAGCAAAAAGGACATCGTTGATCAATTAGCCAAAACAATCTCTAAGAATTCATCTGCCAAGCATGGAAGCCAACAATTTCTGAAGCTCAAACAAAAAGCGGAAAAACAAAAATTAAACTTTAAATCAAATAACTCTGAGAACAATAACCTGCCATTCACTAGAGAGGAACTAAATGAATCTTTAAAGAAATCCCACAATGCACCTGTGGGACCAGATGATATCCACTTATCAATTCATAAAACAGTTGCCCAACAAATTACAACTGTTACTAAAATTGTATAACAACATATGGACAAGTGACAACTTCCCAGATATGTGGAAACAGTAATTCATCATCCCTATTCTAAAACCTGGAAAGGATGACAGACCCTGAAAGTTACAGGCCACTACCACTAATGAGCTGCCCATGTAAAACTATGGAAACAATGGTTGACTTGGTAGCTGGGAACTAATGGCCTAATCAATGACTACCAATTTGCTTTTAGGAAAAAAAGAAGTACCATGGATCACTTAATATGCCTTAGAAACCTTTGCAAGGGAAGCCTTCATTAAGAAAGAACATCTCATGGCAGTCTTTTTTGACTTAGAAAAAGTTGTACAAATCAACATGGAAATTTGGTATCTTGAAAGATCTGCATGAATTGCATCTAAAAGGTAAGCTGATTCAGTTCATAGGAAATTTCCTGAAAGACTGGAAATTTCAAGTCTGTATAGGAAGTATGCTATCAAAACTGCAAGATCAAGATGGGGTTCCACAAGGTAGCATTATTTCAGCGACATTTTTTTGCACAAAAATTAACTCCATAGTTAAAACTCTGAGGAGTGAGATGCTCTCTATATGTTGACAATTTTCTAATCATGTCTAGATCTCAACATATGAATACCATAAAATACACTATCAATGGGCCATTGAAAATTTGGTTTACATTTTCAAATCAAAACCAAATGCCTACATTTCTAGAGTTAAGAAAATTGCACAATGACCCATATTTAAAATTAGAAATCCCAGTAGTGAACAGCACAAGTTTCCAGGTATTTCTTTGATAAAAAAAATTAACATTCATTCCCCATCTAAAATATCTGAAAACAAAATGTAGCATGAGTCCTACAACTTCTGCATGTCCTGGTCCATACCTAATGGGAGCAGATCAACTAACATTAATCAAATTATACAGATCACCATTTGCTCAAAAAGGATTATGCTAGTTTCATATATGGAATGATGGCCAGAAAGTTGTACCTAAAAATTCTCCATGCAACCTATGTTAAAGGCCTCAGACTAGTACATGGAAACTTTCAGAACATCCCCAATGGAGGGCTTATAAACAGAAGCTAATGAAACACCTCCACATTTACAGTAAACTAAACTGGTTTACACTACTATGTAAAAAATAAAATATTGAACAGCAAAGTGGAAGAAACCAAATTGTTCCTTTAGAAACAAAGAAAGAAAATCACTTGTAACGATAAAAACTTAAATAACCCAACAACACCCTAAGCCAAAACTGCCTGAATTTTCATATTTCTTTGTTCTGTGAAAGCCACAAATTTGAGGTTTGAGAACGCTTTTTCAAGCCTAATTTCTCTTTACTCAGCTGCAAATACACAGCAAGGGCATGGGTTCAATCCCAGTTTTCCAAGAAACAAAATCAATCTTCAAATCTCGAATAATTTAAAAAACCCATATTTTGATAAATCCATTCAACCAAACAAATCCCACAAGTATCACCACTAAATTCGGGGATCAGTTTTATATCGAAATGTTCAAAGGCCATCTTTTAAAAGACAAAGTAAAAAGTCCTACCTCATTTGAAATGATGAATGGTTTCTGAAAGGCACGTCTCGATCCACGATGCTTTCAAATGTCAGAAACTAGGTCATAAGTAAAGCTCTAAGTGCCGGAAATGGAATGGGGGGGGCGTCAGCGTTTTACCTCTCTTCCCAATGCAAGCATGAAAGTGGCGCTCACTGTGATTAAGTGCTACCATCAATGGAATAACGTCAGTGGAAACTTAATAGATTCAGGCTGTTCTCGGTCACATCCCAACGGTTCGATTTAGCTGACAGTGGAGCAGACAAAAGATGGACGTACTAACGGCTGATGGAAAGGCTCTCAGAAGCCGGGAGTTGGAAACATCAAACTCAGTATTAACAACGGTGACCCTTTCACAGTCAATGTGTTGAATGTGGACCTTGGCAGATATTAGGTTTCGATCTGCTCACCCAAATGGACATTATTAAGGAGCTTTCCTGTGAACAAGATTACAGACTTGTAGTCCTACAAGGCAGGCGATATAAGTTTTCTGATCCTTCCTCTGTTTGTTTGAAGATCAACGAGTCTGATTTTGGGCAGAGTTTGGAAATTCAAAGGATTTAAGACATGGACAGCATTTTTCCAAATGGTCAGTAAATAACCCACCAGAAAAGCTCCAGAACCATTTTCAGAATGATCGGTTGTTTACGGCAAAAGAAGGGAATACCAGCGGGTTGCAGGTGTTCTTCTAACGGATGGCTGACTCCAATCCCGATTAAAGAGCTTGGTCCTCCAAAAGGCCTCAAAATACTTGATGGATCTGGTACAAAAAAAACAAGGGAAAGGTTTCGCCCTTTACTAGATTATAGAGAACTGAATTAACATGTAGACAGGTCCACTTCCTCATGCTGATGTGTGTAGACAAAAATTGAGAGAATGGCAAAGGAAGGGATCCAATGTCTCTGTGATTGACCTTGAAAGGCCTACTTGCAGGTTTTCCACTGTACTTGAACTGTGGCCATTTCAGACCTTGATCCTTAATGGGACGAGGGATGCAACCTTTGGGATTAAAATGTGGTGCCCCATCAAAAGCCATCATGGATGCTTTATCCCAGGATGAGACAATTAAATCAAAACAGATCTTCAGCCTACATTGAAAACATTTACATCAACTTTTTAGGACCTGCTTCACAGGTGAGAAAGCATCTTTATGACTTTGGGCTCGAATGTAAAAACCCAGAATTTCGACTGAGGATGGTTTAAAATTAGTGCTCGGCATTGCAGGTCTGGGGGAGCACAACATGTTTACCTGGCAATAATTGAAGCGAATTTCCCATTCCCAAACAAATGACCTGATTGAAAATGTGTTTTCCTTATGTGGAAAGCTGGTGGGACATTTTTGGTTTTTATCTTAAGATCCGCATTGCAACTGCATTTATTAAAACTCTGGTGACACTGTCAAATATATAAAAAAGTTGGTTGCTTTTCGATAATCATTCAAATTATATCAACCTGTCAGAATTAAATTGGGCTTTTCTTTCAGAATCAAAAAAGTACCCCGTATTTCAATGGAATGCAAAGGTATTGCATTTATTCAATTCCTCAACTAACCCAGCTTACAGTAGTACCTTTGAACCAAATTACTGCAATCTATTCTGACAAAAAGATAATGCTATACAACCCTACAGACTCAGGATGAAGAATATTGCAAGAAACAAGGCGCAGTCAGTAAATCACCATGGAATGGATCAAGCAACCCAAAGTCCTACTAGAATTACTTAAAACAAAAAATGCACCCACTCACATTCCAGGATAAGTTTCAGAACATATTGGCAAACCTCCCTAACCATACAACCATCTATACAGATGGGTTAAAATGTGAGGACAAGATAGGATGTGCAGCAGTGAGCCAAAATGTTACCAAAAATGGTGCCTCCCAAAAAGAAGCTCTATCTTCACTACAGTCTTATTCAATCAAGCTAGCTCTGAACATTATCTCAAAAAAATTTTCTAATTTCTTCAAACTCACTATCTGTCCTATTGGCTTTTAAGGAAAAAAATCCAACAACCTATTTATTATGAAAATATTATGCAAAATGAGCACTATTAACAAGCATAAAGACTATACTGCATTCCTAGCTACATCAGTTAAAGGTAATAATAAAGCAGATGTAGCAGCCAAATTAGCTTTAAATGTGAATGTAGATACAAGGACTAAAATCCCATACACAGATTTTAAGGAGGTTAAAATAAATGCATTCAAAAGGAATGGCAATGGTACTGGAATGATAACTCACAAATAAACTCTTCACAATCCAGCCCAAACTAAGAGAATCAAAACCATGTTCCTAGAAAATCTCTCAAGGAAGAAGTGATACTTGACCTGTATATGCAAAGGCCATATGAGAATAACCCATTTGTACTTACTAAACAAAAAGATCAACCAGTATGTTCAAAACAGTATATGCTATTAAACATATATTAACCAAGTGTGCAGAGCTTGTTCTCTCAAGACAAAAAATCCTATAATATAAAAAATATGTATGAGCTGTTCAAGAAAGTAAAAGTGGATAAAATAATATCATTTCTCAAAACAGTAGGATTCTACCAAAAATTATAAACCAAATGAGAATGTCAAAATCAATTTCTCTAAAAAAACCATGTATCACTGATTTTCAAAAATTTAAATTCCCATTCCTTTATTGTTCTCTCTCCTTAATGTTTTTCTTTATCTCATATTCTTTCACTTGATAACCCCTTGCATCTTGTAGATTTATTGCCTTGCATGAGATGAAATGATTAAAAAAAAAAACTTACAATTAAATATTTTTTGATGTCTAAACTACTGCCTGAGAATCAGCAGCCTTGATAACAAAAGGTTTCTGCAACCGAATACCATACTTAATAGTATTAATGATGCATGGGCAACTCCATTTCAGCTGGGCATATTCAGAAAAAAGGTGTATTTAAGTATGCAAAGTAATTTATCAGTTACATTATAAAATATTACTAAATCACTTTAATTATAACAAAAAACATTACTGTATACAAAAAGCAAGCTAAAACATAAGAAATCACAATACCAAAAATATATTAATGCATGTTTCATTAAATAATATAGACAAGTTTTGTCTATTTATTTTAAGTAAGTTCCTTTCATATTGTCTGATAAGCTTAATCACATTATCGGTGAAAGACAAAAGGAAAACAGCATATTGCTACGTTTAAATCCAATCTAAGCTTTTGGCTTACACAAGCCATTATCAAAGATGACAATTTCAATAAATAAAAGAACAACGGACGAAACAACAATGATAGTCCGCCCTTGCTGCATGAAAATTTCAAGTAATGACAAACTCGTATATAAGAGACGCAGAAGCAAAAATTGTGTCGCAGCTTATGACATCACACATGACCACATGAGAGTGAAAAACGAGAAGTATTAAGTATGGGAAGCCGTTGGTATAAACCAATGGCTTCTGTTATAAATTATAGGCATTTAAGGATATTTGTGGAGATTTCATAGTTTATTTTGTTCAGGTTAGGTTATTATATTATATACATGTTATTGTTGTCTTGCTGATATGCATAAACGATAGAGAGAAAAAAAAAACCTTCCTCTTTCCATTTCCTCTCCACTGTCCTTCACTTGCTGACACGGCTTGCAAAGGAAAAGCAAAATCTCCCGATCCATCATTCTTTCCAGCTTTTATACAACTACCACTCACCCAATAATACATTGGCACTTCCCTGTATAAGTGTTATTTCCACTTTCCTAGCTTTCCCGTTTCCGTTATTGGTAAGTTTTCACTTCTTTTTTTTTTTTTCATCTCTTTACTACACGCCTCCTTGATTTCAACAAGATCATCTTCATACCATGTAGTCACGTGCCCAGTAAAAACTATTGCATCTCTATTCCTGACCTATATGCTGGATCATTTGAATCACTATCACCTTGCCTTGCTGTACTATCATCGTTATCCAATTAGTCATTCATTTGTCATACATCCAGGATGTGGCAAGGGATTCCATCTACAGAAACATTATTCTGTGGCTATACTCCAATCACCATTCCCTTCCCCCATTGTGTGGTGCAGCGAGCACCAGGTGGCTTTATCCATACCTCCTCTCCAACTTGAATTGAATTTGGTTGCCTTGCCACTGCTTCATTTTCAGGGATGACTAATCACTCATACTGAAATATTGTGTGCTGCAGTACAGAAGACATGTTATACCAGTAGACCACCTCAATTGGTGATATTTGACCCCTCTCAGCTATTGCCTCCACAGTCCTGTGGTGCCTCTCTAAAATGCTGTTTCCACAAGGTCTGTATGCAGCTCTGTAATATGATCGCACATTCCACCTATCCAGTACTACCTTGACTGGCGCTAACTTGAATATCATGCCATTATCCATTAGGAACTCTTCCACTGGGCCTCTCCCTAGGAACCACTGATTTAGCATAGATGCAACTGCTGTCCCTGTTTCTCCCTTTAACTCCTGCCACATGGCTATGCGGCCAGGCCCACAATTGACCATCAACAGATATGACCCATTTTGGTAATGTGTAACATCAATCACTAGTCTTGACCAATTATTTGAGACTTGAACTTCACCAGCCTCATGCATATTTGGTGTTGGATCAATTGATTGGCATTGTTTGCATGCTTGCACTACTCTACACACAACTCAACTAGAGATAGTCAGGTCTACCTTCCTGGCCAAATAAAGCATCCTCTCAACACCCATATGGTGCATCTCATGCTATTTCTTTATACCTCCATCTTCAACATTGCACATAGCATATTCTTTGGTTGCATCATGGGGCATTTTCATCCAAGATTTCTTCACCTTTGTGAGCACATTGGCCTTATTAGCCTCCGAGGATACAAAGCTGGCTTTAAACCTGTAGATCAAACTCTTTAATGACATCCTCCAGAATTCTCAGTCTATGCTTTATGAGCATCTCTGCTGCTCCCTTAGTCCATATTCAGCTCTCCTTCGTAATAACAGACTCATGCCATCACTGTTGCCGAGTCTGTCTTCACCTATATGTTTTTTGGCTCCCACTGCAGCGCCAAGTTGATGCCTTTCATTACTGCTTCCATTTCTGCTACATTTATGTGGTTGAAATCCGTTTTCTTCCTGAAACCAAGCAGCGTCCTCAGCTTTGACACCCCCTATTTCCGATACAATTCCCATTGCTATGCTACTTGCATCACACCAAACTATGCCACTGTCCATCTTTGGTATGTGCCATTTTCTTCTCACTGGATCCTCTACTCTCATATAAGCTCACCCTGTTCTTTAATATGGGTGGTCCACTTGTCCAGTACTTTGGTCATTTTGATCATACAGTTCTAAAAACACACTCCACAATGTTTTTTCTCTTGTTAAAACTCACAGCGACCACAAGACAAGCACACAACGACCCCAGAACAAGTAACAGGAAGGACACATTGTGGTTATCCCTGAAATTTCTCGATTTTTGTTGTTGTGTCATGCCAAGACAATTTGTTATTTATTTAGATTTGATTTGCCGATTTATTAATACTTGATTTACTAGTGGGTTGAGGATGAAGTAACAGAGCAACAGTTAACAACTAGCCTGAGAGAATTACTGGGGTGGGGGCAGTGTTTCAGCCTTTGGCGAATAACCAGGGGAAATGAAGGACTGGGTAGCATCTATCAGAAAAGAGCAGTTCATATATAAAATGTTCAAGAAGGATACTGTTTATGTGGCATTTAATGCTGCGGAAGGACCAGTGTCGAAAATTCAAAGGGGATCATCTGGCAAGGGATCCCTGGTTGACCTGGAAAAAGAGGAACTATTGGTAGAGGAATATGCTGATGAAGGTACAACAATTGAGGCCATGAGAGGCCTCATGAAGTTAGTACAGGTAAGAGGCGAAACTCCTGGAGAGTTGAGAGTTAGAGCCAAGAAACTGGCCACTCTGGTCTTTCCAGAAGAAGTGATATATAATCCAGTCATTTGGATTGGCTGATCTGTATATGGAGGCACTCCAGAATGAATACATGCAACATGATGTAATCAAAGAAGCACCAGTCAAGCTGTCAGTAGCTATTGCACTAGCCAAGGACAGCCAAGGGATTTGGAAGATAAAAGGAAAAAAAGTCACAATTACAAGGTAGGTAGGCAGGAAGAAGGGGGGGAAGACCCCTACCCCATGTAGGATGAAAAGGTAAAGCAGGAGGAGGTCAAACCAGAGGAATGGGAAGAGGCTCCCAATGGAAGGGCATGGACGCTGGGAGATGGGTTTTACAAACTCACACCGGGCCTGTTGTCATGAAGGTCATAGGGCAGTGGATGGTCCAACAAGGTGGGGATTGCCTCTGGATTACAATGAGCAGGGATGCACCAGATGCAGTTGTCGTGGACACAAGAAGAAAGAACCCCCAGATCCACCTTGTCAACAGATACACCCCCAGTAGATGGGGCTAGGGACTGCCACAGTATAAGAAGTAAGAGGGACGGTGGCCCATGCAAGAAGAAAAGGAATGAGGTGCTGGGCATATGGCCGGGTTGGCCACTTTGCTGAAAACTGCCCAGGAAGGTATTGGTTCTGCAGGGAATCAGAACACATGAAAAGAAGCTTCCCTTATAGGAACAGAAAGAAAGAACCCCAGAAAACCCAGCCAGGGGCACCCTGGCATAGAAAAAGATGATGATAGAAAAAGATAATGAAGAGTTATTACTGCCGGCACCTATGTTTGGGTGCGTAGAGGGTTGTCACTCCAAGTGGAGGATGGCTAAGGTGTTTTCCTTGTTCTCCCAGGAGGGAGAACTTACCTGTGAAGCAGTGGTGGGTGGGTCAGCAATGATAGCCTTAATAGACACAGGGGCATCAGTTTCCCTGACCTAGCATATGAGTTCTGGTAAAAAATATGCAATGATAACAGCAAAAATTGCAATATGAGCACTGGTAAAAAATGATGGCTGAAGACATTAGGTTTATAATACCCAGAAATTCATACATAGATGTCCTCAAGGATACATGGCACAGTTGATAAAGGTGTTAATTAGATCCAGTGACAGGACCCATAGAGTGTTGTTCAATACCTGGTTATGGCAGTGGAGAACTTGGAGAGGGGAATTAACAGGAGATAACTGATAACTGACATCAATTAGACATGGCACGTTGAACTAGAACAGTCCAAAAAAGCAATAAATAAAAGGTTCAGTTTGACATTCCAACCACCTGAAAAAGGCCAGAGCGTACAACAGCCGAAACGTTGTGATAAATATGGCAACAAAGATGTGGATGATAGTCTGAACAACGTAAATGTTGTTTGATCTGTGGGACGTACCTATTAACGCGTTTTGTAAGAACATAAATATTGTTGCCAGTTCTAATACAGCAAATGAAAAACTGAAAAGTTTTTAACTGAAAAAATACTTTTCATAGTTTTTTCTGAAGGTTTTGATACATGCACGAAAGTAAAAGCCAAGTTTCAATTGGAAGACAAGGTAATGCCTACGTTTAAACCAAAAAGAAGTGTACCATTTGTAACCATAGCTCCAATTAAAAATGAACTGGACAGGTTGGAGAAATGGAGAGTAATATCAAGAATAGACTATTCCGAATGGGCAGCACCAACAATCTACATTAAGAAACAGAATAACAGAATACAAGTGGGTGCTGACTTTTCAACAGGACTAAACAAAAGCTTGAAACAGCATAATTACCCGTTACCTAGTCCAGAAGAAATTTTTGCAAAACTGAATAGAGGAAAATTTTTTTCAAAGTTGGACTTCTTACACACATACTTACAAATACTTGTAGATAAAGACTGTTCAAAATTACTAACTATTAACACCTATAGAGGGTTATATAATTTCAACCGTCTTCCTTTTGGTGTAAAGGTTGCACAAATAATGGATACCATGCTGGCTGGGTTAGATTGTGCTCCGGCATATTTGGATGACATATTGGTAAAAAGCAAAACCTGAAAAGAACATGCTGAAGATTTAAAGAAAGTCTTTGAAAGAATCAAAGATTATGGCTTCAAAATAAGTGAAGAAAAGTGTGAGTTATTTATGTCCAAACTCAAATATCTAGGGCAGATTATTGATGAAACCTGCAAGACTAAGCACGATAAAGGATATGCCCACGACGACTAATATTACCAAACTACAAGCATTCTTACATTTTGCAAACTATTATCATACATACATACTTAATATGCACGAGTTGAGAGCAATATTAAATAATCTACTGAAGAAGGATGTCAAGTGAAACTGGACAGAAAGATGTCAAAGTGCATTCGAGCAGATTAAGAAAGTATTAACATCAGGGCTATCACTGACTCATTTCAACCCTAGCCTGAAAATTGACGTTGCATCTGACTCAGGGACTGAAGCAGTGATTTTACATAAGTATGACAATGGATCAACAAAGCCAATAGCGCATACTTCAAGGTTGTTAATTGCGGCTGAAAGAAGCTACACTCAAATAAAGAAAGAAGCATTCGCTATTATATTTGCAATGAAGAAATTCGACATGTTCTTACACAGATGGGAATTTATTTTTCAAATGGATCATCGACTGTTGTTATCAATATATGGACTTAAAAAAATGTGTTCCTATACATACAGCAAATAGACTGCAATGCTCGGGAATGATCCTATTAAATTATAATTACAAGATGGAATTTTTACCATCTAAGAAGCTAAGTCATGCAGACAGTTTGTCTTGATTAGTACCTAGATGTGGCGAACCACTGGAAGACATCGTAATTGTGGCAATAATGGCCAAAAGTGAAATAAGCAACGTATTATATAATACCATGAGAGAACTGCCAATTACATTACAAGAGATAAAAATTAAGGCAGAGAATGACCACTTCATAGAATGAAGGATAAACTAAAATCTACATGAAAAAATACTATAAGAAATATTAGTGCATTTTCATAAAAAATACTATAAGAAATATTAGTGCATTTTCATTATGCAATGGTGTACACTGAGAAAGTAGTTATACCAGCATTGTTACAAAGACGAATGTTGAAAGAGATTCATAGATGACATCTGGCGATTTCTATGATGAAATCTTTAATGAGATGCTACACCTACTGGCCGAATATGGATAAAGATAATGTGGTAAAATTATGCAAGGGTTGCATTCTGCGAGCAAAGTCACCACCTATGAAAGTTCAACCTTGGCCGACAACTGATAGACCTTGGACTAGAATTCATATTGACTTTGTTCGGCCAATAAATAGAGCATATTATCTGGTAGTATTAGTTAGCTTTACCACAGTAATTCTTAATTTCTTGCAGGAAATTTTTGCAAGATTTGGTATGCCCAATTTAAAGAACTTGAATTCACATCCAGTGAATTCAAGTTCTTTTGCAAGCCACTAGCAATTGAACACATTACTACTCCCCCATATCACCCTAGATTGAACAGACTAGCAGAATGTTTTTGTAATAGAAGTGACAGTGACTTACCAGGAGCAAAGTGAATTCGCTGCCACGCATGTCGAACCATTCTCTGAGAGTCGGTCGCGTGTGCGTACGCCTACTGCCATTTTTATGCAGCAGACTTATTTGCATAAGAGAACAACACTACCCATTAAAAACCAGGCGAGTGGACGTGGGAGAGCATGGCTCTTCTAGGCTTCGGCAACACTAGACGTATTGCTGACAGAAAGCAACAGCAATTTCTGGACATCTGACAGTTTTGTTGACACGTTTTAAGAGTCGGACGAGATTATGATTCAACAGTTTTTAAGTGTTTACCATATTACGTCAAACCCAAACACCGTGTCAGGAATGTCACCTGCAGAATTGATGTTCACTGGAAAAATAAGTTTCTCTTCAATAAGCTGCTACCTGAGCACAAGACGAAAACATTAAAGAGTAACTACACAAATACCTATTTCAAACCTGGAGAAAAATTATTTTTCAGAATATATCAGCGAGGGAAGAAATTTTGACAAGATGGCATCATTATGAAACATACTGGCAGAATGACATACATAATACAAAGACAAAAGTGGAAGCACAAGCAACATATTAACTAGCTAAAATGTTGTTTCACTGAATTAAAAAGTCCCTGAATGGAAGTACCAATAGAAATCCTGTACAACACATTCAACGTTCATACACCACAGAAATAGGTTGGAGTGCAATGACCCTGACAGTTTTGGGAGAATGGCTGACTAGAGAACCATCTAGTAAATATCTGATTTTGAACAAGGCCAGAATGGGAAAATTTTGCATAAGCCAAATTTGAAATAATAATTGTTTTAATTAACGACCATAAGTTAAGCCACGCCAAGCAGTCGAGAGCCCGATTTGTTGAAAAGGTGAAATACTAAGGAAGTTGGAGGAAATGCCCACGCCCATTGAGAAGTATTGGTGTGAGATGCCAATAAGAGAAAGAAGTTATCGGGGCGGATTGATACCTGTGACTGCTACACATAGGAAAAGGAGATCTCCCAATTCAGAAATGTAATTAATTTTCAAGAGCCAGACAACAACAGGCCTCTTGCTGAAAGATAGAGGAATCATCAAGTCCCCTAACCATGTCATGCCTCACAGTGTTTTTAGGTGATTATCAATAAATGCAAAGCATTGAAGTGAGTGAGAGCAGTTGTGGCCGATGTGGAACAATGACTGAAGAGAACCCCTAATTTAAGCCTTGTGCCAAACTTAACCAAACCAGCCAAAGTGTCACGTTCAACTTAAGGAGCAGGTTGATAATTTTCTACATGAAGAACTGATAAATTCTAATGTCAAGATTAACCAAGCACTGTACAAAAGAACGTATATAAAAACATTTATTTCTTTTCTCACTTGCATCTTCATTCTGCCTGGACCAACCCAATATGACAATTCCTGACGATGATTGGATCTTTGCTAGCCTTATGATCAAAACTAAACACAATGTGAGGTAAGGTAGAGTTTGGATCAAAGTGATCCTCTCATTAATCAGCTGCGAGGATTGAATATTTGGTCGGCCGGCCAAGGATAGACCCTGAAGGTGACATTGCTTTTGATTACTAGTATGATAGGGGCAGGTCAACATTCAACATTTTAAATGGTATCTTGTCTCTCTCTAGTCCCTTTTCAATTCCATTCTTTCATTAATAAGGTATCAAATGAGCTTAACAAAATCATGTTGCTATGTTATCAATTTGTAATGTTTCCTTAAAATCCCTTAAACAGTTTAGTTTATTGCTAAACATGGAATCAAACTCAGCTGGTTATTCTTTCAATTTCAGTAGAGCCTCTTCCTCTCTCAAAGAAAATATGACTCTACAATTTAACTTCACTTGGTGTAAAAAATTTCTGCTTAATATATCTTCACAACCAACAATAGAAGACAATTCTCATTTCCATTCATAACATCATCTACACTATATGGCTACACCAAATTCTTGTATATATTTTCAACTTTATCAATATATCTTGCAAATCTTTCAAACTACCTAATTTGTTAAATTTTCTCAAATAAATCACAAAACATGAAGCAACAGAGTACTGACACTGTTTAAACATTTAATTGCATGAAATTAGAGGGTGATGATTTGAAGGGACTACTAATTGCAAGTAGGTTGAATGTTTAAGAAAAAAATGAAAAAAAGAAGTAGTCAAAATTATGTTTTAAACTAATAAAAGAGAATTGAAAACAGAATTAACTAGACAAGATTCAGTAAATTTGAACAAAACCAAGATTCCCACATCCATCCACTTCCTGTTGATAAGAAGATATGATTAAAGTGGTGTCTGAATTTTTTGGTCCTAAGAAATTGCATTCAAAAGTTTTATACTATCTGCCCTAAACATGTGGTCACAGAAAAAAAATGATCAATATTATTCTAGACAAAGAACAAAACATGTTTTTTGTTAATCCCCAAGATTGGGATTTGTTTATGTTGATTGCCCAAGAACTCAATAATCTTTACAAAAAGATATCTAGGAAGATTCTAAAAAAATAGTGTACCATGTTTTTTTTTAACAAGGTCTCCTTAAGACTGTCAGGTGGAAAAATTAGAAATATCAATGCCAAATTTGTGGGGGTTCATCTATATAAACGGAGATGGAGAGGAGTGTGTTGTTAAGATATTTGGTGCCATGTCACCAGGAAAAGACCCTATCGATCCGGATTGCAACCAAGGATATCAGGAAAAAGAACAAAACTCAAGACAAGAGGCCTACTAAGGAACCTTTGTTTGGTTAAGTTTGAACAATTTAAAAATAAAGAAGAGTCTTTCAGCAAAAACAAGAGACTGAACAGACACAAATAAAATCAGCAAAAAACAGTGACACAGAGAGCAGCCAGGAATAAAACAAGACAAGCAGATAAGGGAGGTTGAAAATTCATTTTCATCTGCTTTTTTTTGTTCAGTTGTGAATTGCTGAGGGTTCTCTTTAGATTGATTGTGATTTCCTTAACTGTTGTTTTTATTTTTTTGATTAAGTTTGTGGAGTGAGTAGAATGGTGACAAGAAGATTCTGTCAAAAAAAAAAAAAAAAATGGGAAAGATATAGTGAGGGGTGTGTGTCTGATGAGCTCCCCAATTGCCCAACAGCATACTTGAATGTCACAGGTTTGAGGCTGTCACAATTTAATGGTAAAGTTGATAAGTTTAATCACTGGCTGTCAAATCTCAAAAAAAAAAAAAAAGGCATGAGATGACTGATGCAGAGCTGGTTGCCCTGGCTTTTGATTATACCAAGGACAAAGCTTACAACTTTGTGACGAAAACAGACAGATTACCTGGGCAGAGTTGCAATTTAGTAGTCTGACCAGCCTGACAGAAGCAATGCTAATATTGACAGGAGTTGAGCAAAATGAACGAGAGATTGGTAGGATTGCTGTTGAGGCTTGAAACATTAGCAGAGGTAACTTCCCCAGATTCAGGTCATAGATCCAATCTGACCTTCCAGCTGGTAGATTATTTTATCAACTCTCTCCAAATTCCTCAGTTAAGAGAAGATGTGTCTAGGAGGCAGCCAGTGTTTGAGAAGGTATATACGATATAGCATGTTGGCTCGATCATTTGGAGTGAGTTAAAAAAAGAGGATCCTAATACATGCAGGTATACCCCACCAAAGGAACTCTCCCCCAACCAATGGACAAAAGAAGAATTTAAGCTACCAAGTTCACCTTAGTGAATAGGAAAGAAGGAAAGAATGATCCTAGGTGAGAGAGGCAACAGCTAAGAGATAGTGTATCATTTGATGAGAGAATGCAGTTAAACCCTATGCTATAGTTGTGAAAAAAAGAAAAGGTATCAACAAAGATTGATGGTAGAGAGATCAAAGCACCAGAAGAATATTCAGGCAGTTAAAAGGAAAATGAATACAGGAGATTGCCCACCTGTGAAACTGAAACAATTTGTTGTTGCACAGAAGTTATGGTCAGAGATCCAGTAATAATTGTTAAGCACTGTGAGAGAAGAAGAAAGCAAGCTTATTGTAACACATACAGAAGGAAGGAGGGAGGGAGGGAGAACAATCAAGGGAGTGACAGTTGAGTCATGAATAGAGAGGGGATTATGAATTACACATTTTGCCTGACAGCAGAAAGAGAGAGCGAGTGAACGAAGTTCTATGGAAAAAAAAACATTTTAAATGCTTTCATTGAACTTGTATGAAAGATAAAGGTCTAGAGCTAATCCAAATTTAAAGAAAGGTTAATATCCATGTATAAATAATCTTTTCAGGCATTTTTAAAGCACGAGTAATTTTTTCTTCATTACTCATGCCACCATGGTATAGGAAAAATGTAAACAACAAATCTAAAATTCTCTTTACAACCTAATATTTGTACTAGAGATGTGTTTCGAAGTCTATAGTTAATTTAAAGATTAATTAACTGGATTTTCAAAAATAATGCTTACTTTTTACTTAAAGGAGAATTAAGATAACTTTTTATTTACACATGGTTCACCAAGCAACGACGCTAATTAAACAAAATAAAGAGATGATTATTTAAAGGAGATTCAGAAACATGGAATATGGATAATGTGATATCTTTAGCAGAATTGAAAAGGAAAAGTTTAAGTCAGAATGGTGGAAGGGAAGAGTAGGAATTACCCATAACAATGGGATTGACAAATGCCAAGGGGGCAAGCCTCTGAAAGTTAGTAGTTCTTAAGAGAGAAGGTTGTGCAGAAACAGTGGTGATAATAGGTGGAGGATTATTTTTCCAAGTGACTGAGCTTTTCAGATTTCCTGGGAGAGTGCACACTCTTAAGTGTGCATCAGTGTGGAGTTCAGCAAATGGTCCCTTCTGTCATTTTAACAGCGGGAGTGGAATTATGTGATGCTATGGGTGGTGGATGTGGAGGCAGCTGCAAAACTCACACTGGATTGATGACTCCTGTTGTCTTTGTAGGAAACTTCAATTGAGAACAATAATATTTTTCAAGTTGGTAGTGACAACAAAACACCTTTAAAGTATTTACAGTAGTAAACCTACCCAGAGATAGATGGGAAGGGAGAAGTAGTGGTCAGATATAAGTTATAGGCAGAAAACACAGTTTTCAATGTAGCTCTAGCTACATTAAAAACTGTGTTTTCTGCCAGATTCATACTATTAACACCTGGAGAAGTTAAGGAATATATATATTCATGTAGAAGTCAAGTTTATGTGAAAAGTGGTCATAAGTTATGCATATTGGGATTGTATAAGGGAGATATGGAAGCAGTGATAGGAGTTTCCCAAAGTTAAGGCCCAATAGAAAAAATTAAACTACAACAATAAATTAAGAACTATATCAGAAGGAGGACCCACTAGTAACAGTTTGATATCTCACCCAGTGACTTGGTAATCCATGTCTGGAACTATTATCATAATAGTTGTAATAACTTTGGTAGTTTTAAGGATTAAATTAAGAAAAAGAAAAATCAAAGCCAAATTGAGAGAACCTGAAGTTTTACATGATGTCATGGGGAACGGATCAATCAAGGATAATGGAGACCTTCCTACATGTTGAAGAGAGTGGAGAGTTAGTTAAGAGACCCACCTGTTGAATTACCAGGAGAACAACCACCTGCAGTCAAGATCAGATTAACAGATCACAACATCTATCAGGGAGATGAAATTTAAATTTTTCTTATTGCATTATTCCAAAATTTGAACACATCAGCAAATATCTATTAATATCAACAACTAAGCACAAATAGTTATTAATTAAAAAAAATTAGTAATTAATGTATAATTTTAAATTTATTAATTAATAGAAAATAATAGTAATTCATATTACTAAAATCATAGAAACAAATTAAAAATCAGAAGAGTCAAAAATCGTTAGTAGTAGAGAGATCTGAATCAGATATCTCTTCAAACACATTTTCATTTTTTATGTCCTCATAATATAAATTAATCATTTTATAGCTTTTTCGAATACAATGTTTAATTGTTTCACTAGATATATTTTCAAGTGCTCTTTTTAATGTAGCAAACACACCACTGAACTTGGTACTTGAATTATATTTTCTCCTAACCTCTGCTTTTGTGATAGCCCAAACGAGTTCTATAGGTGGTAGGGAGGAGTCAAAACCACTTGATGTCCAGTATTTTCAGCCATATTGCCTATAATTGGTTTGACAAACAACTGTATGTAATTTTGAATTTTATCGCATAGTGTTGATTTTGAATAATTATTAGAATATTGGATATTACAATTTTGACAATATTTTATTAATTCATTTTTTTTTACTTGATTTTTAGGCACATCTTCAGGAAGACACTTGTGACATTTTGCATTGTCCAATATGATCTGACAATTTTTCATTCCATGTTCATCTAATGTCTTCAATAACTTAGAGATCCAATTAAAGAAATATTGGTTATCAAACATGCCATGATAATCCTTAATCCTCCCACCTTCAAATATATCGATAGATTCTTTGATCAAATGTGGTAATTCATAATTCCATCTCATTTCTTCTGGAACGTTTGGATCCCCTTCTGCTATAAAACAGTATCTGAATCCTTTATGCCGTCTGATAGGTTCTATATAGCTGGTATTGTTAGGTCATATAATGAATCTTTATATCTAGAATAATTGTGATGAATAAAGCTTTCATCTAGGTAAACTCTCCTCATATTATTAGCAGTAATTTTTAAAATATACTCATTACTCTTCAATCTTATTTTTTCGGAAAATTTAAAATCCATCTTACTTTTTCTATGACCTCTTTTGTATCCAAATTTTCACAAGAATCTTTCTGTAGTTCTTGTTTTTGATAATCTTCTATCTCTAACAAAAGAGCATATTTCAAATATTTGATATTATTCCTTTTATATCAGGCCTTTTCCATGGGATGCTAACAGATATTTCAGAATGATCACAAAAACAACATTTTTGCTATTAAAAGATAGGCCATTCATTCATTTGGATCGACATACTTGGCTTTAAACTAATATTGTCCAATTTTTCTTTGTTACTTATAATAGAACCTCTCTTTTTTTCTTTTTTTTTTACAAAATTTGCTACTTCTTCATAATCAATTTTAGATTTATGTTCATTCATTCTAACACATTTTACTATAGTATTTGTTTAAAAACAACTTTTCTGTCAGATCTTTAGACATTATCCATGTACATAAACATTGTTTTTGATAAAAGTTAAAAAATAATCTTAAATACATAAAAATGCATATACTGTTGACAATTCCTTTCATCTCAAAGGGTAGATCAGAAGCCAGTTTGGAACAGTAGTGTTACAAAACACTGCCTAGTCTCATGACCCAAAATTCAGTCAGGGATCAATTAATAATGAGAAAAGAAGAGAGCCACCAGAGAATGTTTCTGTTCTCATAAAAGTCACTCTTATTTAAAAAAAAAAAAAAAAAAAAAAAAAAAAAAAAATGGAGGGAAGGCAGGTCTTAAGTAACAAGGTGGCAGACCTGTGCATCGAAGCCCTTCAAGTAAAAAGATTCGAAAGCCAGTGCTCAAAGCAGCCTCACGGAAAAACAAGCCACAGTAAACACTCAGTCTCCTATGTCTTAGCACAACCCCACAGACGCAGGTTATTTCAATTATTTTTCCACAATATAGCTATTTGTGCTATGTTACAATGCCTAAACAATAATAATCTTATATATAAAGTACAATGCATGCATGTGTGTTGAAGCAACTCCTCCACTCCCACTGGTCTGATTTCAATGATTCATAGCTTATTCAAAAGCCCTAGAAAAGTTAGGCACAGGGATCAATTTTCGTTGAGCTCAGATTCAGGGATGCCAAATTATGCGAGGTTAAAAATATATATTATACTAGCCATTATCATTGCTTTCATGGTTCAAGGAGAGTAACTCTTATTTTCCTTTTATATCCAATTTCAAAATGCACATTTTATTATAAACTAGCTCCTGTGGAGGACTCTTGGTTTGGCCATCATCACAGTAGCTAGGGAGGAGTAGATGCAATAGTCATCAATAAGCTACAGAAGAACTCAAAACTGATTGCTGCATTTAAGTATTGAAATAATGTTTAAGCTTACCTTTTAAAAGTTCAACGATAATTCTTCTGCTGCCACTTAATTTAAAGATATAGATCCTTATTTTCTGTACAAAGAATTATTTTTTATTTCAAAGGTGACAGAACAAAGGAAGAATTTATAAGATAAAATTAATACAGTGTAAAGATGAGAAAATAGAGAATAGAATTAGTTATACATTCAACATTTGGAGAATTAGAGAAACATAATAGCTAATTAAGTAAAACCTATATTATGGAATCTATATGAATAAATGCAAAATTGGAGCTCAATTCTCCCACAAATTCTGAGATTAAAAAGCCCAAGTTCTACTTTATAGTAATTTGGTATTTACTTGATCCCCCACAAAGTCACATGACACAAGGTCATTTTAATGTGGGAATCCCAAGTTGAACAAACTGAACTAGGAATTCGTTTACAGCCCCCCAACCATCAGTTGTATGGCCTCAGTGCAAGATTTCCCTCTCTCTGGTGCCATTTTGATATCATCAATTGCCTCCGGCAGCTGTTCCCCAGGGCTGGGCACCTCTCAGTATAACTTTCCTCAGTTGCAAATTTGTCCTTTGAAGGAATATATTAATTATAATCTGCCCAAAGAATAAAAGAGATGATAAAAAAATTAATTTAGAAACTACTGAAATTAATTTACACACTAAAAAACTTATTATCTGTCTTATATATTATCTACTTCTAGGCAATAAATAGGTTCAGTTTAACTAATTTGCATATTGATTTTAAAAAAGTTTATTTCATTAGCTGTCCTTCATTACTGTTCTTTTATTCAAGGATTGTTTTGAAATGTTAATTTAAAATTTTTATTTCAAAGATTTCAAGTAGTGAATATATCTTACTTTGCAAAGCGATAGCAAGCAGGCTAACCCTGCTAGTACTGAATAAATTTTTTTATAAATATTAAAGTATATTTAATCACATCTCCCTAATAGCTATCACGATCTGTAAAGACTTTTGACATAAATTTCTACAGAAGCAACTATGCTTTGCATGTACAGAGTTTTTGTTTTTTTTTTACAAAGGAAAACAAATGAACATCAATACTAAGTTGAGAGAATCAAAGTTCTAATAGAATTGCATGAACTAGAAGAATTTTGTTTTGATGAACAATGGAAAAATATTTTTCTTTTTTATTTAGAAGAACTCATGGTATGAACATTTAATGTATGTGTAGGCAGCATGAACCACACTCTTATTTCTTTGCAGGCCTTACACACTTTGAATGTACTTGGAAAATGTTGCTATAAATATTTCAAGCACATTCTCTCCTGTCAGTTTTTCTATCACTAAGCAATCACTGCAATTTTTTTTCTTGTACTGGAGGACCTCCTCCACAAGCCCATCCTTTAAATTCATTAAATTGGCCCTCAAAATTGAACTCCTAAGACAAAATAACAATCATGAATTTCCTTGGAAGAATGTAGTGTTTCATGTTGACATGACTCATCAAATATTTTCTTGCTTTTTGTTATTATCTGCTAGGGCTGAAAGAACTGAATAATTTTAGAACCAAACTGCAAATAATATTGCTTGTTGCTTATTGTCCTTCACATTATTGGCAGAAAAAAGATCTTTGAATGCTCACCATAATTCCTCCAATCATCCTCATCAGTTCTTATTACAGCTTCAAATGACATATTGTAAACCTTTGAAATCACAAATTTCTTTATCATTTTTTTTTATTGGTGATGATCAAAAAAAACTTTTTTGAAAATATGGCATATTTATATTCTCATGATAAGCAGTGTCCCCACATGGCAGGATCCTAACAAAACTAAGGATAGATAAGTTAATCCATAACACAAGAGGAAATTAACTCCAAGTGAAGAGAGTAGCAAGGTTCTCATAATAATTGTATCTTCTCAAACACAAAATCAACAACTTTCTGATAATACATTTATAAAATTGATATTGAGGTAAATCATGACAAAATTTTATATTCTAAAATTAGAGATAAAAAAAACAACTCACCAAACATCTTCAGGGAAGCCCCATTTGATGAGATCTTCATCTACAAAAAAAATTTTTTTAAAATTATGACTATTCTAAAAACAAAGAAAAATATATTTTTCATGTTACTAAAATTAACATATATTACTGTTTTTAATACATGGTGATATTTTATCTAAGCAGATTCTCAACAAGATATTGTCAATAATGTTTTAAGCTTTGTACATTTACTGTTTTACAAAATTGATAACATTAATATTTTTTACATATACTATTTGCAGATTACTTAATAAAAATAATTAATTTTATTGCATTCATTTTTCTTGCATTCTCTTAAATATTGAAATTTAAGAGAATGTAATAAAAATGAGATTTTTACTGAATGATTTTCATACGGTAGATGAAAAGCTGTAACATCTATTGGACTATCAACCATGGAAGGTATTCATAAGCATTTGCTGGAGCAGAAGCAGTTTGATAAGTCATAACTCTCAAAGTAAAGAATACACATTAGCATATAGATCACTTGAAATACTAGTCAAAACTTGTATTTAAATTGTTCTTTTAAATCCCTACTATTTTTCTTGAATGTCACTTCTCTACAATAAATATTTTGCTGCTAATTGCTTTCTTGCATGTTGGAAATCCTCTTCTGTAGTTCCAGCTTTTAAGTACACAAGTGAACCATCTGATCCTTCTTTTGGTCTATTAGCTTTTTACCTCTTTTTGGCAAAATAGGATCTGCTTTCAGATAAGCAATATGGCTTTCATTTCTCTAGGTCAACTGTTGATGTATTAATGATTATTCTGAAAGAGTCAAGCTTTAGATAAGAATAGTGAAGATCAGGCTGTTGCTTTGGATATCTAAAAGCCATTTGATAGGGTTTGGCATGCAGATTATATTTCTGGATGAATTTTAGATCTGATTAAATTTCATGAAATGAAAGTTGTCTTGAACAACTAGTCTTCGAGATGTTTTTGCATTAATACAAATCAATTGCTAGTTCTGCTGCTAGGAAAGTTGGTTTAATGTATCATGCTAGACAATTTTTCTCACCAGAATCTATTTTGCATATTTATAAGTCTACTTTTCATCCATGCATTGAATACTGCTGTCACATCTGGTTTGGCGTTTCTGCAATTCTGTTTAGAGATTCTTGACAAAATCCAAAGAACCTGTAATGTTAAATCCTGATCTAAAATAACTAAATTTCAGTCAAACAGATCATGATGTAGCTTCCTGTGCCTTTTATAAATATTTTCATGGCAATTATTCTGATGAGCTTTCCTCATCAGATTCTTTGAGGAGAATTTTTTCCGAAATTGATAACAAATTGAACCAAAACATTTGCAATTGGTTAAGAACTGTTTTTGATTTTCAACATTTGTTTATTTTAAGTTCATTTTATTTTAATTTACGTTCTGTTTATTGACTTTTTTTGCCAAAAGTTTGATTTTTTTTTCTTTTATTTTTTTTTATATACTTTTATCCCTTTTTTTTCTTTTTATTTATTTTTTTTTTTAACTGTTTTTTTTTAATTTTTTTCCTTTTAATTTTTAAGTTTTTCTTTTTATTTTTTCATTGTTTATTTTCCCCCTCGTTTTTTTATTTTTCTTTGTTTTACATTTTTATTTCTACGGGTTTTCATTTTTTTTGTTGTTCTCGTTTTTTTAACTGTTTAAGATTCTGTGTTTTTTTATTTAAGTCTTTTCTGTGTATATTGTAATTTTTGCATTTATTTTCCAATTTGTTTTTGTTCTTAGTTCTTTTGTATTTTTTTTGTTTTAAATTCTGTTTGGGCTAAATAAAAAAAAGTTAGCATACTGTTTTGTTTATTTTTTGTTTCTTAAATTTTGTTGTATTTTAAAAAAAGATACCTTTTGTTTATTTTTTTGATTTTGATTTTCATTTTTGTTAACTGGTTTTTTAATTTTTATTAACTGGTTTTATTTTTAAACCTCCTGTCGTTAGTGTACGTCTTTTTGTAACTTATTTTTGCGTGTTTAACTGTTTATTGTTCTGTCTCGTTAAATTTCTTTTTTTTATTGTGATTTATTCTTATTTATCTTTCTTTTAAATTATACTTTTTTGTTTGTTGTTTTTTCTGTTTTATGGTAAAAAAAAAAAAAATGTTTTTAAAAAAAAGGGTTACAAGAGAACTGTTAAAAAACTGTTTGGTTCTAAAAAAAAATTTTAAAAAGAACCTGTTTAAAAATCCCAAAAAAAGTCCAAAGGTTAAAAAAAAAAAGTATGATAAAGAATTATGAAAATTTTGAAGAAAAACAAGTATGGTGAATAAAGGTGGCCTTTAGAGCCAAAATACTGGCATTGAATCAAGTGTTCCAGACCAGAATATGGTGGCACGAAAATCTGCCAAAATGCTGATAATAAAACCAGCCAATATGACAAAAGTGATTTAAAAAATAGCCAAGAATCAACACAACCAGACATCCCAAAATAATGATGCGGAAACATAGCGGCCGGAGAGACGCCCTCATGCTGGAAGTCCCCGCCTAAAATGTAAAATCAACATTACGGAGTTCCTGGAGAGAGCCAAGAGCTACGCACATCTGGTGACAGCAGATGGGCTCTTGCCTAATCCTGAGGAATTAAGAAAAGTTGAAAAATTGTGTCAGTCTTTGTGGTCGACAAGCGTTCGCGCAAGATTTGTCGCTCCACAAAAGACACTGTGATTAAATCACTTTTTTAATTCTCTGGGCATTAAAGCTCAGAGGGTCATTAAAGGAAAAGGCTTTTTATGTGGGACGTACTGTTACCCACGCCTGCCGACTGTGAAGCTGCAGCAACTTGAGATCTCATCACTGAAATGAGACTGATTCTGAGGACCGAGTATGAAGGCAGGCGGAGGACCAATGTTTCAGTATATGAGGTTCCTCCTCAGATTGTCGGGAGAGCACTTGGCCACTATCTGTGCCAGTTTGGACAGATACTCAGTGCTTCCTCAGACGATCTGACCGGGAGGTGGAGGAGATAATGATCAATCAGGATGCCTTCAGATCCATCCCCAACTGTCTGGATGTAAAGGGCCAGAAAATGCCAATAATTGTGACGGGTCGTAAACCGGCATGCTGGAAGTGTGGAAAGACTGGTCACCTATCCTCTTCCTGCACAGAGAAGAAGGCCTCTGAAGTTCTGGCCCCCGCCCAACCAAATCCCCCTTTGGTCGAGTCTACAAAATCCGTCTCGCCTGTAGTGGGCATGCCAGCGACCAGGGACCGGTGTGGAAAATCCCCGGTTGGGTCCAAATCTCAGCCCCCATTCCCCAAAAAAGCCTTTGCCCGCCGCTAGTGCGGTTAGGGAGAAAGGAGAGGGGAATGGCAGGTCGTTGGTAGGTCTAAAGGGAAGACCCAGGCAGCGGAACCTCGTTCCACACCTAAAACAGGAAAAGGCACAAACAGCCCCACCCCTCAACCAGTGCCAAAAGGCGACTCTCCGGCCAGCTATTCTGATAAACTGCTAGACAAAAAATGATCCAATATGAACCATCATTTTGAGAAGAAGGAAAAATTAAAAACTTAAAGAGGATCTTAAAACAAAAGACAAGATTCGAAAGAAATCTGGCACCTCTTTTTCAGCACCGTCTTCCCCTGTCAAACATCATCCCATGGTCCCTCCCCCCCCAAAAAACCTATTAAAAAGTTTCATCAACAATGACCACTTTGGAAGGGACCTGTCCCAAAATCACCTGCCAAAAAAATCTTCAACCAATCCTTCCCCACCTTCACCCAAAAATACACCTACAAAAAAACCAGAACAACAAAAAAAAAAGAAGTCCATCCTCAGATTCAAAAGAAGCCACAGAGAAAAAAAAAAAAAAGCCTATATACAATACAGGGGAAGACGTGTGCCGCGTCTCTAAAGAAATAGAAGAGAAGGCTTATTACATGCCAAAAAATTAAAAAACCTAAAAACTCTCTTTAAATTTCAGAAAATTGAAAAATTTAGAAGAGAACCCAAACTTTCCCAAATGCAAAAAGGGTTCTCACTGTGGTGAGATCAGGTGTAGCTGGCCAACAAATATGGGCCATGATGGCGATGCCAATGAAACATTTGGCATGTTTCCACCGATGTCATGTTTTTGATGATGAGAACATAAAAAAAATTGCAACAATTTTGTTCAGGGAGGTTCCCATTTTTGTTCACCCCTCCCTTATAGAGCCTTAAAGCTAACATTTACCTTGGACATTGGCGGCCTGTCTCCTGATGGCACCATCAAAAGAGTGAGATGGGTACTGGCTCAATGGGAGAGGCCATCAGTGTCCTGACCCCGGCCATGTTCAATGCAGGAGAGCAACCCTAATCGGTTTCATCATGGCTCTCTGGTTAGCAAGTGTTAATGCCCGAGGCCTGAGGTCAGACGAGGCTCTCTCCACGACCTTCAGCGTCTCGGGGTGAATATCTGTTGTGTACAAGAGACCCGTTTTTCTTCTCGTGACTATGAGAATATTCTGTCTAGGGGGTTTTCCCTCTATTCAGTATGTTCTGATGGACGCTCGAGGGGTGTCTCTTGGCTGGTGAGCAAGTCTTTGAAGGCTGCGTGTGTTCTTGTCTTCGCGGATCCGGCGGGCAGACTTTGCGTGCTGGACGTTACCATAAAAGATAAGGCTCTTCATCTCATTGGGGTTTATGCGCCCAATGTCCATTCTGAACGGCCTGCTTTCTTCCGGCAGATCAAGCAGTTTTTGACATCACGTCGGGTAGTTTTAGTGGGTGATTGGAATGCTGTCCTTGTTCACGATATAGATCGCATAGGGACTAATTCAGGCACTAACAACCGGGACATGAAACCATTTCGGGACTTTATCGACAGGCTTGATCTTGTCGATAAGTACCGGAATGAACACCCTCAGGAGGTAGTGTGGACTTGGACTAATAGTGGCGGCTCGACTAGTTATCTAGACCGAGTCTTAGGAGAGTCGATGTAGGGCTCTTAGGGTGTCCAAGTTTCCATGAGATAGTTTATTCGGATCATAGGCTTGTCCGGGTCCGTGTAAACTTAGATAAGCCTAAGGTTAGGATGGCTGGCTACTGGAAATTAAACTCATCATTATTTGGTGAGCAAGATTTCCGGGACCAGCTGCTACTAATGATACAGAGGGAATTGACGGGAAAATGCCTGGTGGGAAAATTAAAATCCAAAATCAGAACGTTTGCTGCTGATTATAGTCGTCGACTCAATCTAGATAGATTAGCGGCGCAAACGGCTTTAGAGCAAAAAGTGGATCGGGCAGTCAAATCCCGTGATAGTGGGGACGTAGCCTTAGCTAAGGCAGAGTTGGCCTCCTTGCTTATCAAGAAGGATCAAGCTCTGGTAGTTAGGGCTAGGTTAAAAAGAATGTCCTCTGAGGCAACGAATATGGCCGCTGAATTGCGTGCAGAGGAAGCTCGAATGCATCTTGGCGACATATCGCATGCGTCACATTGCCGGATAAGCGGACCGTGACAACAAACGAGGGCATATGTGAGGGCTTTTTCGACTTTCAGGAGCTTTTCACCAGGGAGCCCGGTCTGAGCCCTGCTCTGTTCGACGCCTATTTAACTGACTTTCCCTGCCTTGAGAGGCAGCTGAAGCAGCTAGGTGCGAGGGTCCAATAACAGAGTCGGAAATCTGGGAAACATTGAAACAGGTTGGCCTGGATAAATCTCCAGGACTAGATGGTCTTCCCTACGAAGTGTACTTGAGGCAGTCGCCCGTTTTTTTCCCCTGCTGGCACTGATTTTCACAACTGGATGAAGCAGGGGTCTATACCCCAACGCTTCACCAGGGGTGTGATCAAAAACGTAAGGAAAAGACGGTGGGGATGGGTTAGGTAACTTTCGCCCTTTAACTATGTTAAACACAGAGTTAAAGATTTTGGCTAAGATCTTGGCTAACCGTTTGCAGGCTGTCCTGTCTAGTCTGATTGGCTCCGGAACAGACTTGTGCTGTGAAGGGCAGGACTATTCAGGACAACCTTCATATGGTGCGCCTTGATCATCGAACAAGTCGACAGTGAAGCCGCGCTGATCAATTTAGATCAGTCCAAGGCCTTTGATAGGGTTGACCATCGATTTCTGGGGGCTGTTCTTTCGGCGGCCTGTTTCAAGTCGTACTTTCGCACCTGGATCCGACTCCCGGTGCGCCGGTGGAGGTGAATGGGGTACGATCGGAGCCTTTCGTATTGTCTCGCTCCATTCGTCAAGGTTGTTCGCTCTCGACTTTGTTTTACGTTCTTGCTTTGGAACCTTTCCTTCGCAAGTTAAAAGCGAATCCGGTCCTACGTGGAATTTCCCTACCTGGTGCTACCATATTGGCCAGGTATTCTGCTTATGCTGACGACGTTTCGGTTCTTGTGTCGAGCAGAGCCGAGATTGACGAAGTCAGCAAAGAAATCGGTGGTTATGAGATGGTGACAGGAACCAAGATCAACCGCGATAAGTCTGTTGGCTTGCGGTTTCTCTTCCCGGACCTTTCCTCTGGACGGATGGGGCGGTCAAGATTCTCGGCGTCTGGTTCGGTCCTGATCTCCAGTTGGAAATGAATTGGTCGGAGGTGCGAGGAAAGGCCGAGATCGCAATTAATTTGTGGTCTCGGAGGAATCTTTCCTTAAAGGGAGGGCGGAAGTATGTGTTTCACACATCTACCCGATTCTCCTTTACCGACTCTCTGTACTTCCACTTCCGTATGACACTTTACTGGCGTTAGTGAAGCTCTTGTTCTCCTTCTTGTGGGAGGCAAGGCTGCCAGAGTCACTCGGAGATCTGTTGCCTTCATCCATCTGAAGGCGGTCTGGGCATGCCTAGCATTGAGATTCGTCAATATATGCTTCGCATTAGCTTTCTAGATCGAATGTGTCGCGGATCGGATGAGGAGGGCACCTTCTGGAAGGAAGATGCCCGTAAGAACTTCCCATCCCTGAGAAGTGTGCATTCGTGCGAGGAGGAGGCCCGCCGTTTACCCCGAGCCGAATGCTCCTTCTATCGTGAATGTCGTATTGCTCTGAAACGCCTCTTATGGGCGTCGGATGGCCTCTCCAACGTCCAGGCGTTGTCTCGTAGGGCATTATATCAAGTTTTTAGTCAGGGGGGGCGTGCATAATGATCTGATTGGCGATCTCGGTCTGACGAAGCAGGAGGCTCGCTCAATATGGCCTGGGGCGCCCGGGTTGAAATGCCTCAATAACGATGAGGCATCACTCCCCTGGCTGGTGATTCGTGGAGCCCTCTGGGTCGCCAAGAGACTCTGCTCAGCTGGCTTGGAGAAATCTCCAAACTGCCGACGCTGTGGTGGGGAGGTCGAGACCTTGGGTCACGCCTTCTTTCATTGCAGCCAGGTAGTGCCGTTGTGCAAGTTTGTTGAAGGCCTCATGGTCCGCATGCTGCAGGGAAAGTTTTTGTCCTTGAGGCCTCTTCCGTTTGTAGCAATGTGGCACCGCCGCTGACGAAGGCTGAACAGTATGTGTTCCACGGCTTGCTAGGTGTTATGAGAGTCGTGATTTGGACGACACGTCAGAAGGGATTCTATGCAGGTGAGAAGTTCACTTCTTCCCAACTGATCTTGTACTTTAAGCATCAGCTTAAAGTCAAGATTAGGACGGAAAGGCGGCGTCTCACTTCATCAGAATTCAGCAAAAGGTGGGTGAATCTTGCACGCTTGTGTCGTGTGAAAGGGGCTGACCTTGAGTGGCACATTGATGCCAGTTAGGCATCAGGATATTACTCTTCCTGGGTTGAACTTGTGCAACCCATCCCAAAACTAGGCTAGCTTAGGTTTTCTTTTTTGATGCATTAGTTTCCTTTTTCAGTTAACTTAGCTAGGGTATGTATGCTCATTGGCCCCTTTTATTTCTGTCCCTATTTTTTTTTTTAATTTAATTCCCCATCCCCTCCCTCGTTAGGTGGTCAGTGATGTCAGTTCTCTGGTGGATGCGGGGCGCCTTTCGTTTTTCGTGGTGTGTGTTTTTTCGTATTTGTTGTTGTGTCTGAATGAGTGCATGTCAGTGTGAGTGATTGGGATGAATGAATGTTTTATACTATTATAGTCCCGCATTGATTTCGTCCAGTGAACTGATGTTTCTGCCACATTTAGTAATTGTGGGGGGTTTATTACTAATCTTATTTTCTTTAGTTTCTTGTAAATAGTTTTTGTATTCATATTGTAAATACTCATTGGGGCTAACTTTTTAGAATTGTTGTTTTTTATTCCCCCCCCCCCAGACAATGAATTGTAAATATGGGGACTAGTTAGTATTTTCATAGAGACAAAGAGGTATTATGGTGGTTGTAGTAAGAAAGGTATGAATGAATGTGTTGTTTTGGTGTAAGGAATTTTTTGTTTTGTTGGGTCATGCTTTGGGTCAGAAGAAGACTGTTTGTGGCTAGCTAATTTTATTGTACAGAATAAAGACAGAAGACAAATAAATGTCAGTTAAACCCATTGTCTAAAAGTTCTGTGGGCCTTGTGCCACAGTTTCTGTATCAATTTTTGATAATAAATATCTACTCAGGACTGATGGTTTTTTTGTAAAGTTCTTTCAGAAATAAGGTCTCTGCAATTTTTAATTCTTGTTTGAACTGGTCATTTAATTTTTTAAAAAATTTTTTCTCATTGTTTTTTTGTCTCTTCTTTTTGAACTCTTTTTCTTCCTTTTCTAATTGGTGTTCTCTCGTGTTGGAATTTGAGTGTCTAAATTTCACATGTGAATCGTTCATCATCTTGAATATAATTAACCTTAATATTTAACAGCCATCATGTTTTTGATTATTTTTTTTTTTTTTCCTTTTTTATCCTGCTGTTACTGGCCACTCAATGATGATTCTAGGGACAGACCCCACACACTACTACTTATTTCCACTTATCCCTCTTAATACACTAGAATACCTGTTAAATATGGCACAGTCTAAAAGTTCTGTGGGCTGCAGTTTGACTCTCCAAATAAATTATCTGAGTGTCCATTCTTTGACATAAATGGAAGTCTACCCTAGGACTGATTGTCTTTTTGTAAAGTTCTTTCAGAGGTAGGTTTCTGCCATTTTTAACTGTTTTTGAATTTCTAATGGACATCACAACTTTAACTCAGTTACAACTTTTTTTTTTAAATAGGAGTAGATAGGCTTTCCTATTGCCCAATCCATACTCCTCCCACTTCTCTTGAACAGGAATAAAGGCTCATCCCTTGTTTGCTGCTTAGGAAGGGGTTCCTCATTCCTTTCCTAAGGCCTTAATAGTGGTGCTGTCATGAATTTTTTGTGATATGTTGATGGTGGCTACATCTCTTCATTCTGAGGGTACCTGGGTGGCAGATTTATGGTTGCAGCTTCCAGCAGTAGATAAGAGCCTAAACTCTTGCATAGCATCTTGAGAGGCTGCTCTGATCAACAGTCATACAATATTGGGGTTCTTACAGTACAATGTTGCATATGGAAGGGTGGGCATCTCTGAGGTCACACTATGTTGCAGTCTATGCCAGTTCCCTTCATGCACATTACATTAGATGACTGACTGTTACTACTGCATTTACTTACCAAAATGACTATAAAGTTATAAAACTAAAACCAGCTGAACAAAAAACACCTAAACCCCTGAACCTTTGTTTCTCATATATTCATGGTATTCGTACCAACTTCTGCAGTGTGGAATCTCTCCTCTTCAAAAAGTCTTTGAACATCCTAGCTCTCTGCAAAACTAATATTACCTCTTCAATCCCCTCCTTTGATTTCTCGATTCCTGGCTATTTTCCTCTCTTTAGGAAGCATGGCCTGGGAGTTTATGTCCACGAACATTTCCCACTGTCTAGGAAGCTCTCTCTTGAATCTCCAGGTCATTCTTACATGTGTCTCCATATCTCTCTACTAAAGTCAGTCAACTATCTCTTCTTTCTCTACTGTTCCCCTTTCTGTCATAACTGTTGCATGCCAGATAGTATTTCTGATAATATGGACAAGGACATCTCCCTACACCCATTTGCAACTATATTTGTGTCTGGTGACTTTAATGCCCACCATGCTAGGTGGCTTAAGCACATCATCACTGACCTCGCTGGCATCCAAACCGTGAACATTTCAATCACTCACGCAAGTGAACTTCCCTACATATTTCACTAATAACTCTGACGGAAAAGCTTCTCTTCTAGATCTCTTTTTTACCTCTTCCCCTGTCATACCATGCAGCTCTGCCCTCTCTGCAACTCTGATCATACAGTAGTATTTGTAAACATCTCTTTCCACTCCCCCACTCAACAGAATATCTTTCTGTTATCAATACGTGAATTGAGACTCATTCAGTGATTTCCTTCGTGACAGCCTTTGGAATGAAGGTTTTAATCTTCCTGTTCAAAAATGTATGTCTGAGGTATCTTCCTGGGTGAAAGCCGGTATCAATGCTTTCATTTCAGCAAGTTAAATCACATTCATCTCCTTGGTTCTCACCTGCTATAGCTCACAGGAATCACTTCTTCCAGCTGTACCACAGTGACACATCTGATTGCAACAGAAATCTTGTTGTTTCTGCTCGTAGTGAGTGCAAGCATGTCCTCAAAGAAGTAAAGTTACTGTTTGCTAATAGAATGAACCAACGTATAGCATATCACAAGTTCGGTACTAGAGATTATTGGTGGCTCAGCAAGAATGTGCTGAACAGCAGCAAAATCTCAATCCCTCCTCTATTCAATCAATTCAAAAGTGATATGCGCATAATTCCATCACTGGTCTTAGACATCATTTCTAAATTAAACTCCCATAAGGCAAGAGGAGGTGATGAGATCACAACCATCATTCTAAAGAAATGTGCTCCCAAGCTGGCTCCAGTTCTTTCTAAACCCAGCAACAATTACCTCATTGTTTCCTGCTTTCCAGCTTGTTGGAAGTCCTTCTCTGTAGTTCCTGTTTTTAAGAATTCTGGAGAACCTTCTGACCCACTTTTCTGCAAAGTATTTAATCAATGTTGAAGTGGTTATGCATCTTACCTCTCATGACCTACTCTCTGACAAACAATATAGCTTCTGTTTTGCCAGGTCTACCACTGATGTGCTAACAGCCATCACTGAATCATATACATCAAGCTTTTGATAATAATGGTGAAGCTCGAGCTGTGGCTCTAGATATCTCAAAGGCGTCTGACAGGGTTTGGTATGCAGGTCTAATACATAAGCTCCAGGGCTAAAGTATTATTGGATGATTGTTTGATTTAATCCAATCATTCTATCAAATTGTAAAATGAAGGTTGTTTTGAATGGGCTCACTTCCAGATCCTTTTTATATGAACACAGGTGTCCCCAAGGTTCTATCCTGGGTTCTACACTGTTTATGCTCTTCATCAATGATCTTCTTGATGTCATCAGTTCCCAAGTAGGCATTTATGCTGATGACACAATCATTTACTCCTGTCTCAATAGCAAATCTGTCAGAGTTAACAAAGTTAACCTAGCCACTGCTCTTGAAAAAACCTCCAATCTGTGGTTAACGGAGGCAGGAAATGGCTCATAAATTTTAATGCTTCTGAAATGAAACTGCTCTCATGTATCTACCATAGAGAATCTTTTCTGCCCACCATCAGCATGGCTAATGCTAGTCTCTCACGGAGTAACACACTGCGCTTTCTTGGCCTCATGTTTTCAACTGACTTGAAGTGAAACAACTACATCGAATCAATAGCTGCATCTACTTGCAAGGAAAGTTGGGTCACTGTGTTGTGCCAGAAGGTTTTATTCGTCAGAATCCAACTTGCACATTTAAAAATCTACCATTTGCCCACGTATTGAATACTGTTGCCATATCTGGTCTGGTGCTACTCATCTCGAGGTTCTTGACAAAATCCAAAGAAGGATCTGCAATGTAATTGATCCTGACTTGGCATCTCGATTTCACTCACTTTCTCTGATGTGAAATGGCTTCCCTCTGTCTTTTTTACAATTATTTTCATGGCAATTCCTCTGACAAGCTTTTTTCCCTAGTGTCTGGATTACGTGAGTTTAAGCATGCTACTAGATTAGCATCTAGGTCCCACCCTTTTAATGTTGAGTTAGTTAAATATAACCACCACTTCTACTCCAATAGTTCCTTTTCTCACATTTCCCACCTGTGGAAGTCCCTTCCATTTCTGTTACGTGTTGATAATAATTGTAACAAAGGAAAAAAAAATGATTTACCACAACACAGAACTAAATCACAAACAAATATTTAATTTACTAAAACAGAACATAAAATATATACAGGATAAACAATTGTGGCCTTCCTAAAACAGAAAACACAGAGTTTGGTCAATGAAAATTAGTCAAAATTCTATTTACCAAGTTCCATGAAATTCTCTTTTGGGTTTTTTGTTGGTCAGCAACTTTTTATAGAATTCTTTCAACTGGATATAATAGTCCTTAAATCAAAAAGCCAGAGTTGATAACAGCAGAAATTCCCCTTCATCAACTGACAACCCTTTCCAAAATCCCATTTTTTATAGGGACTTTCAACACCTAATTTTTTTATTTCTAGATGTTTCTAATCATCTAGATTTTTCTCGAATATACTAGAATGATCTAGAATCTTCCAAACATTCTATTTCTAATTTCTTTATTTTACAACTTTTTCATGAATGAAAACTTTTTGTAATAACAAGTAGAACTCAGTTTAATCCCTTATTATAGAAATGCATCCTCGTAACACCCAGATAACTACAATCTTTAGAAATTTAAATGCAATGTCAATTGCCATTTTCTATCTTCTTGAACCCCATCCAGCTTTTATGCTTTCCTCAGTCCCATCTTTTCTCTCATCTTTACTCTCTGTAACCTCCTGCATACCAGTGGCATTTCTGTCTTGCTTGGGGTGAAATGATTAAAAACAAAATGTGCTAGATTGGCACATCATTTTACAGTTGAAATGTCTAGATATAACCATAAATTTTATGCTAACAGATTCTTCTCTCACACTTCTCACTTCTAGTTCCAGTTAACTTTGATTTTCAAAAATTTAAATGTGATGTCAATCATTATCTTAATGTCTTCTTAATTCCTGTTCTATTATTGTTCTTTCCGCAATTGTGTTTTTCTTTTTCTCTTATTCTTTCACACTCAGTTACCTCTTGCATATTAGTGGCCTTGCTTGTGGTGAAATGAATAAAAGAAAAAAAATATATATATATTTAGTTGGATTGGTGCGAGTTTGTGACCCTGGGTTTTATGCTACTTGCAATCATCAGACAAACTGATTTATTTTTAAATTTTGGATTTATATATGGTTGCATATATTGGTATTTTTATGGTAGTGAGAGGAAAAATCGTCATCGGAATGCCACTCATACATACACAAACATACATACACACACGTTCACTCATTGATGTACGCAGACATACATACATGCACGCTCACTCACTGGAGCTCACACAAACATAAACATATATGAACAGTGTGGGACTGGGCATATATGCACATCCATGTGTCGTTGCATACATATGTATGCATTGTCTGACGATTACAAATAGCGTGAAACCCAGAGTCACAAACTCACACTAATCCAACTAAATATGTTAGCTCTATCATTGAGCGCTTTCCAATAACTACCATGCACATATAATATATAAATAATATATATAAAAAATTGCATATATATAAAAATGCATCTATTGGAAGTAATAAGAGAAAGGAAATAATGCTGCTAATGTATTTCAGATAATTCATTACTCCATAGTCTGTTGTAATATTAAATTGATTTGCATTAGACTCCATCTAAACTGATATAGACTAAAGAAAACAAATAAGCAAGTTAATTTTACTCAAATTAAGTAAAGAATAGGAATTCATTTGAATATTTTTAAGAACATTGCAAACATTTTCTTTCATGCTGTTATTCTTATAAAAACAATGCAGGTTTTTCACAACTCATGTAGAGTGTTTATGGCATTGTTCTTTAATCAATACTCACTCTACACACACAAAGTGGGTACTGAAAAGTTCTCAGCCAAAATAAGAATACATTTAAAAAATAAATTTGATATTTTGGGGGAGCAGGTTGAGCCAAGATCTTTTCAGTATCTATATATATATATATATATATATATGAGATAGATCACTATAAACAGTTGTCTAAGATCAAGTAAATCTATAGAGTATTAACCTATAATTGTTTTTTTAAGGAAAACTTTGTAGTTAATAAAAAATGATCTGGCTTGAAATGACATGGAAGTAAATATAAAACCAGTTTCCATAATCTTACATTGCCATTAAAGGTGCAAGGTATATTTAAAAAGTATATCTGTATTCTTTTAGAAAATGAAACAAATAAACATGTTTTCCCATCTAAAAAATATAAACTAATATATGAAGAAACATACCAGACATTTTTTTTTTAATTGTTAACATGGACATGAGCAGTGAATTGATTACTTACTTTCATATTTATCCACTCCCATATAAATGGAGTAGCTTGGTGTGACCACTAAAAAGAAAAAAATAGCATGTAAATCAATATTGCAATATTTAATGGTAAACTTCTAAAACAAAATTCCAAATAAATATTCTTTTTACACCAAGATGCTTAAATTAATTGTATCAATTATTTTGAAAGGAAAAGAGTTTTTTTGAGTCTTAATAAAAAACAAGTTTTACTGTCAAAATCTTTTGTTATTTTTAAAAGAAAAGACCAGTGGATTTTTTGATTATTAAATTATATTTTTTTAATCCTTTTTAGAACCTTCAGCCTTGGTTAAAAATGTCTTTTTTTCTTGCATTAGTGGGTGACCATAAATTGGCATAGAAAATTTTAGCATCTTTTGCAGTGAAAAACATGGATTTGGAAATTCTTGCAAAAATAAAATGTCAGATTTTAATTAAATTTTCAGATGTTATTCACAAATGAATGAAATTATTTTAAAAATGTTTCTTTTTTTTTTTAACATCTGTTAACCTAAATCCCCACCACACACACACACATTTAATTTTATGAAATTTCAAGAAATTCATTTTTATGTGTGTGGTCCGTTTTGGTTTTATGGCCTATCAACCCTTTTGGGTCATTTAAAGCTAAGTATTGTTTATACATAAATTTGAAAATAAAGTTTATTAGGTAGCAAAGTTTTTAAATTTTAAAATCATTTCAAGAATTTAGTGTATGCACACAGTTAAAGATTTAAATATGAATATATAATTTAAATATAAATATTGTTTTGTTCATGAAAAAATATGAATGTAATGTAATAGCATTAAATATATATATATATTTGAAAACAAAGTCAATAGGTAGCACTTTTCTTTCATAGTTACATAGTTAAAAAAATTAAAATTTAGATATATAAATATATGCACAAATACTTTTTTTAAATTCCCTTTTTAATTTTATAGTATATATTTGTCTTCCTTAGAAATTGCATGTTGTTTGTTGGCTGCTGAAAGAGTTCAGCCAGGCATCCTGCTTGTTAACACTGCCTTCTGACCATTCACATTCCAAGAGGATGTGTTTAATTGTGATTACTTTATCACATGTTCATTTTGGCTGTTCCTCTTTCTTTAGTATAAACACATGAGCCAGCCATGAATGATCAATGTGTAATCGGGTCAAAACTACTACTTCTTTTCGGTTTTTAAGTTCTATTGCCCTTTCTCCGAGGTTGGGCTTTATTTGGAACAGTTTGTTCTGAGGGTTGTTTTTCCACAATTGTTGCCATTTTTCTTTGATCTATTTATTGATGATAACTTTTGCATCAGTGTAGGGAATTTTGATGTTGGGATCTATTACCACTCCTGCAGTCGATTTGGCTACTGAGTCTGCTCTATCACCTCCTTTAACTGTGACTCAGAATCCAGCAAAATATGATTTTTCTAGTTTTATGCATGGCATGTATCTTGTTGAGGAGTTTTATAATAAGTGGGTTTTCTATTTTTTTTTTCCTCTTTAGTGAGATCAGTACAGATAGTGAATCTAAGAATATTATGAATTTATATATTTGTTTGCAGCTATATGATTCAGTGCCAGATCTATTGCATAAGCTTCTGCACTAAAAATGGATGTTTCCTTTGGTAAGCATTTCTTAAATGTACTTTGGTTGAATACTGCAACACAGCCAGTTTTTTCTCCATCTTTAGAGCCATCAATGAATATGCTTGTATGATTTGAATATTTTTCATGGTTTTCAAGAATGTTTCAAGGTATATGATGGGGGTGAGTTTTAGTTTTTGGAAGGTTTCATTATGACATTGGGTTGTTTGATGGTTCAAGGTGGGGGGGATTATCTGATAGTTCAGTTCTGTGTATTCTCTTGTAAGGAATAGATTTTTTGGTAAGATCCTCTATTCGAATTCCGAAGGTCTTTATTGGATTCTTTTTTGTTTACATTTTGAATTAAGAGTGCTGTTATATGCTGGGTTAGAAGGGCAAGATTTTAATTTGAGGTAATGTTGAAGAGCTAATTTTTCTCTCCTTAGTTTAAGTGATGGTTCATTAACTTCTACATAAAGACTTTCAATTGGGGAGGTAGAGAAGGCTCCCAGTGCAAGTCTGATGCCTTCATGATGTATTGTGTCTAATGGTTTCAGATATGTCCTTCTAGCAAGTCCACAGATCATACAGCCATAATCAAGCTTGGGACAGATTATGGTTCTTTTGTTAGTTCCCCAATCTTTATGGGCTGTTACACGAAGTAGTTGTAGCGTTTTTGAGGGACAAAGGTGAATTTTTTTATCATATATGACACCCCAAAACTTATGCTCTTCTACCACTGATATTTCTGACCCTTCTAGTTTTAGTACAGGGTCATTGTAAAGTTTTCTAATTTGACAAAAGTAAACTCATTTAGTTTTTGTCTTTGAAAATCAGAATCCATTTGATATTGCCTATTTACTTATCTTGTTTAAGCACTGTTCTAATTGTCTCTCTGCTGTGTGGATGTATTTCAATCAGTAGTATATGAGGAAGTCATCCACGTAAAGTGAATCCTCAGCTCCGGATTTCAGGCAATTAACAATATCGTTGATTTTGATGCTGAAAAGCATAAGTATATGGTGACAGAGCAAAGAAGAAACAATGGAGGTTTAAGAAATAAACAATTATGTTAACATAAAAATACAACAAATGGTAAATTGGTGTAAATGTCTCTCATTGAAAGAAAGAGATAAATAGAACTGTAAAAGTCATACGCAGAGATGTACAGTAGGACAGGGAGGGTGAGTTGTGACTTACTGCAGCAACAGCCTTTGGCGAGTTGTCTTTGGAGATGGGAGGTCACATTCCAACAAGCGTTGTGAATTCTGGCTGTTGTGCCATACGACTGCCAAAGATGTCCCTTTGATGTGCTTTTATGTCCTTTTCTTAGGCTCAGATCGGCTAAAATCTTGATTTTGTTTCTTTAAGCAGGAGTGGGTGCTATTAGGTGGAAATTCTGAATTTAATTTTTCTTTGAGTGTATCAGTAAAACAGAAGCTATGTGCAGAGCCGATGCACAGTTGACAAATTTTTAGTTCAGTCTTAGGTTTCAGAGTGTTGAGTGGTGGAAATTTGTGTAACATGAATCAGAAGAGGATCTGGTTTTAGGAAGATTATAACACTACCTGGAGGTACTCCTTCCTCTAGCTTTTGGAGGTTGGAGAGTATTGAGGCTATACTAGCTTCAAAGTTTCTTTCAGATAAAAATTGCTTTATAAAATTAGGCATTCTATTTCTCAGCCCAATTTTGTGTAAGTCTTTCATGACACCATACTTCCAAGTGGTAACATGCTTTTTCTAAGTCAAAGAATATGGCTATCAGGTGTACTTTTTTATGTTAGCCTCTCTTATATGAGTTTCCAATCTTATCAAGTGATCTACTGTGGTTTTTCCTTTCGGAAACCACACTGGTATTTGGATATAAGATTGTGTTTTTCTAGGAACCAGATCAATCTCATATTGATCATTTGTTCCATTGTTTTGCATATACAACTCATCAGTGATATAGGTCTATAATTTTGTGGATTTGTATGATCTTTATTTGATTTGGGAATAAGAATCACTGTTGATAGTTTTCAAATTTTGGGAAGCTCTCCATTCATCCCCATATTATTGAATGTGTTTAGCTGGTATCATAATGATTCTTGAGGGAGTTGTTTGATGAATTCATAAGGTATTTCATCAGGTCCTATGACTGTTTTGTGGGACATTTCAATGGACCCTAATTCTGTCAGTGTGAAGTATTTGTTATAGCAATCTGTGTTGCTTGAAAAAAAGTCAAGTTTTTGTTTCTCTTCTTTTGGAATCTTTGGTTTCCACTTGTTTTAGAGTTTTCTGCAAGTGTTTCAGCTAATAAGTTAGCTAATTCCTCCTTGTTACCTTCTTATTGTTTCAAGATGTTTTATAAAGGTGGATTGATTCTTGCTGCATATTTTTTTAATCTTTTCCCAAATTTTTTTAATGTGAGAGTGGTTATTGAGGCTGTTTACATATTTCTCCCCAACATTCTTTTTGGCTTTTTTAATTGTTTTTCATGTCTTCGCTCTAAGATGTTTGAATTCAATGAAGTTGAATGTAGTGAGTTCTTTGTTGAACTTATGTAGGGTTGCTCACCTAAATTTGATTATGTTCTGGCATTTTTGTCAAACCAGGGTTTGTTTCTATTAGCTACTCTTTGCCTTTATGGTATACATTCTGTTGCTATGGTTAGAAGAGTCCCTGTAAAATGTTTTAAGTTTTTGTTACTGGAATTCTGAATTAGCCTTTTCTTGGTTCATTTTGATATCTTTCCCAGTTGGGCCATCTTTGTTTGGCTTAGAGTTCTCCAATACAATTGAAAAGTGGTTACTGCCCCATGTATCCGGATATACCTTCCATGTATAATCTATGTAAATCAAGGGGTGACACATAGTTAAATCTATAGTAGAATAGTGACCAGTTGATAGATTCAAATATGTTGGGGATCCATCATTAAGTAAACATAGATTGTTAGTATTGATCACTTTCTCTATTATTCTGCCCTTCCAGTTCATTTCTCTACTTTCCCATATAGTGTTGTAACCGTTTGGATCTCCCAATATTATGAAGGGGTTGGGTAGTTGGTCGATGAGTTTGCTCAGCTCATTTTCATCAATGGTATTATTAAGTAGAATGTAGAACGAGTATATATTTATTTCTCTATATACAGTTGCTTTAACAGCTATTGATTGTAGTTTGGTATTTAATTTTATTTCACTTTGGGTTATGTTGTCTTTGACAAGAACGGATGTACTTCCGGAAGCCCTCAATCCGGTTGTGTGGATGTGATTGTATAGCTGGTAGTTTTTAATTTTAGTACTGTTGTCTTTGAAGAAGGTCTTTATAATTTTTGGTATGTTAGGTGTGTTAAATGTCAAGATGTTCATGTGTGTATCTGTTCACCATCCCTTTTAATAGTTATTCTTTGATAATCTGTGTCTCACTGCTTTCTCAAGGTTGATTTTATTTCCTTGGAAAAGTTCTCTACATCTAACTAACTACTCTATTTGAGGTGTTCAGCTTTTCATGCAGATAGATTTTAGTGTGAAAACTTTTAAGTTTCAGCATGTTATTGGCATGTCTTTTAGAGTCCACCTCTATGAGTAGATTACCTTTTCATAGCTTCTTGACACTTCTAGGGCTTGCTCTACTAGATATCACTTTTTTCAATTAGAAATGGAGATAACTTTGTTAAGGATGTTTCCTCTAAGAATTCTACCACTATAAATTTAGAAAATTTGGTTTCTGTGTCTGAATCAGACTCTAAAAGATTTCTTCTTTTTTGTTTTTGAAAAAAAAGCAATGATTGGTCTTTATTTTTCACTGACCCTGTGCTCCACCACCCACCGAGTCCAACTTATGTTGGGAATGTACCAAGGGGGAAATCCATCTGCCTCGGTTGAGATGGGAATACACAACCAGTATACTAGAGTTGGGGGTAAGATTTCAAGCCTCTGACAATTTCAGGTTGAATAGTGATGAAAGTCCTATCCTCACAACTGACCCTCAAGCCCCACTTTCTAGCACCTATAAAATAAAAGGGTTGGTAATGTTCTGCAAGTAGAGATAGAAGAGTAGTCAGGTGAGGAATAAAAATATAGGTGCTTAGGGCTTGATGAGACCAACCGAATGATCAGATCGGGTCTATCCAACCACCTATTAGACCAAGTAAATGCCAAAGTGGTGTGTTGCAAGTCAATGAGCACTTTGTTGATGAATCATTGACTGCTCAATCAATCATCAGGATTCTGTCCTAGTGCCTACTGTCAACAGGTGGTCCCATTGGGGCGGGGGTTAACCCTCTGCAGAGCTGCAGTCAGCATATTCTACAGCCCAAGCTGACTGGTCTCATTTTTATCAGAGAATTTAAATCATGAAATTCTTTTGATCAAACAGGACACCCAGTTACCGAAAATCTGCTCTGAATTATAAAATAAAAAATGCAGTAAAAAAACTAAGACATTATTTAATTAGAATAACTTTTAATTGTTTTTATGTATAAATATATTATGGGCACTATTCATTGTCTTAAGAAAAAATATTTTCGATGAATACTACATTTTTTATAAGAATTGTTTTTCATATTTTTTTTTAGTTTTAATAATTAAATAATTTATAAACTTTTAAAATTCTGTATTAAGGTGATATTGTTAAAATATAAACTATATTTACTAATAAATGGAAAACCTTACTACAATATTTTAAAAAAGAATGTATTTTATGTGTGTGCTAAACGCATCGATTTTTAAAAATACGGATGTCCAAACACAAAAATAACATTACCAGAAAAGAGTGGTATCTCTTCTTTGGACTGGAAGTACCTACGAGTCTCTTCTTTGCGAGGGAGGGTGGTTTTTATTAACCATTATACCTTTCGATTTTGGATGATAAATCCTTTAAACATGTATTTTTCATTTATGCCATGAAATTACATTTACACCTTTCAGGAAAAAAATATTAATTAAAATAAAAACTGAAAATCAGTTCGCTGTTAAGTAATATTTCGAAGCAAACAAGCATTCAGAAATGTTTATTTTTAGAAATATACATTTGGTTATAATTTTTGAAAGTGATAAAGTTTCAACAACTAAAGAATATACATTATACAACCTTTACTAAAACATAAAAATAGAGTATTCATTTTCAGAATATATCACCTTTTAAATTTTTTGTAAGCTTTTGTACACAGACACCAGATAAAAAAAATCCCAAGATGACAAATAAATCCGAAACCAGCCGCATAAGAACAAAGGTATTGACTAGATCTTTTTCGACTGAAAATATCAACTTGAGCAAAATAAAGTATACTTTAAAAGTCTTATTGAGACTATTAAATTAAAACAGTTTGTGGTAACAAAAAAAAAAAAAATCAGTCACTCATGTTTTTACTTTAAACATTTAAACCGACAGAAAAAAAAATTACATAATATATTTCATACCATTCAATAGTAATTAATATATATATCACTAACCGTTGCTGGTGAAATAGAAGACCATTATAGAATCTGTATCTAATAATTTCAAATTCAAAGTTTTTAATTGCCGTTCAAAAAACAGATCTTTTTTTTTTCTCTGATGCTGGTCACTCGCCAATGAAGAAGAACGTTGTGTTCAAGGGAAATAATTCAAAGTAGTCAACGAAAACCCACTTTTGCTTTACATGTCGAGCATCTTGATGGCATTGGAAAAGTGTCAGCAGAAATCAGATCGTTCGTCTGGGGGACTAAAAGCCCGTGTTGTACTGCAACAATGTCTTTCGGCTAAACTTCAGATACAACCTGCAAGTGATGAACAAGAAGCTGAATATGTAGAAATTGGTATTTATATCTCGAGCTTTAAGTTTTTATATTTTCATGTGAAAACTCGGTTCACTCAACGTAGTGCTTTCTCATTTAATGCAACAATTTTTATTTCGAATCAAAATTAGCACTATTATGAATTATAAAGCTCGAGATATAAATACCAATTTCTACATTTACATTTTCTTTTACCAAAAAAATCGTTGAATTTAGATAACTGAACATTTGTTGATCTATTTTTGTCACTGAATCATTTAGAGAGAGAAAAAAGTCAATATTATTAATTTTACGACGCGGTGGTTTTGTTTTTAAAACAAGTCCGGACATCGTGAAAGTAATGAAATTACAATAAAAGACACATACTGAGTGAAAACAAACAAATGGGGGTGGGAAGTTAATTTTGTTTATTATTTCTACTAAATGTTTCTTCCTGTTATTTCACATAAAAAAATGTCTGTCAATTTGCACTTTGCGGTATAACCACCAAAGGCCCCCCAGTATTGAGAATACACCGTTCTGGTGTGAAATTACCTGATTATTTCGAAAATGACGTTAAAACATTGCGCTCGATTACCGTTTTCGATTTATCATCAATGTAAATTCAATCTATTTCGCGTTCTCTGGCCGCCATTAATAACGTTGTTTACATATTTTTCCTCCCCCTATAATTCGCGGAAGCTTACTTAGTTAACGGCCTTTTTACAGCTTTTCGTATCTTACTGGTCTTGATTACTGCGCGGTTTTCGCGGATGTTGTTTTAAAACGCGCTTATTTTAAAACAGTAAAAGGAAGTAATGAATAGAATTTTTTTCTTTGTCCTTAATAAATGTGCTGGTAAATGTATATTGTAACACCCGACGCTAATATCCCTTCAAATTTTTCCAAAAAAGTCCTAATTCCGTGCAAATGTATATGCTTAACTCAAATCAACAATTAGATATTGAAGAAACCTACCTTTTTGGATGTTAACGACCAGAAATAATTGGACTTATTCTCGCTCTTCTTGTCATAGTTTACGGCCTTATTGAGAGACATTCACTGCTGAACCATTTCGCGCACGTATACAATTTTGGCCTAATTACTCCCTCAACGAAATTAATACGCGTTTTTTTTTCTTTTTAATTTAAAGTTAACTTTTAACTTTCAAGTGTAGATTTTACTTATTTTTTTAAGAAGAAAGTTAACTTTCAAATGTATGAAAATATCGACAATTAAAAGAAGTTAACTTTCAAATATATGAAAATATCGACAATTAAAAGAATAACAAAGTACTTTCAAATATATGAAAATATCGATGAAAATACTTATAAATAACAAAAAGAACAAAATAAGTAGGACAGTAAAGCATTTTTTAATATTATACATTGAAAATAAAAAAACAATAATTAAATCAATTGTAAGAGGAAGTTAAAAGAATGGAAAAAATGACATTGACAATTTAAAAACAAATGCAATATAGATGTCTATAATGAAGTGGGTCCTGCTTTTAAAAATAAAAAACGAGCAATGTATTAAATACAAAGTTCTGTGTCCTGATTTTTAATTACATCCTTAGTCGTTCTCCATAGTCTTTCAACCGTCTGCGTGTGGATAGTTTGATCTGTTGGATGTACGAAGTGTTCAGAATGGTTGATTTGTTTGTGCGTGTACCCGTGTTCTGTTATCCGCACATACGCCGACCAGCAATCACTGTAAATGATTGATCCTGGTCGGATGTGTTGCATAATCAAGGGAACAAGGGTATGGGCATCCCTGGCTTCTCCTTCCCCGCAATCGTCCATGAGATCGCTAAAAAAATGAGCATAGCATGATGAAAAAGACGCCAAACTTGACGAAAACAAAATTTTATCGTCTAAAAATAAAATGTTTGTTATTATGAAGAGGAAAGACCAAGTTAAAAGCACAAGGCTTTGAGGAAAGCAAATCATTTTTTTTTTTTTTTAGTTGACACCCTTAAAATCAGCTCTGAATTGTAACATACAAAAAAACTCAATAAAACAAAGATATCATTTAATTTCAAAAGATTTTAGTTGCTTTTACTTGCTTGTATGAATATGGATAATATTTTTTGAAAGCAAAAAACGTTTTCGATGAAAAATAAATTTTTACAACAATTATTTGTTATATTTTTTTTACATTAAAGTTGTTAAAATTAATGAAAATCTTGTACACCTTAGTGGTGTTATTAAGTAGATAAATATCATTTACAATAAAGCTGGTTACGATCAGCAAGTTGCCAATTATTTTTTTTTTTTTTTTAGCCCCAAAATAGCTTAAATTCAAATATATGGAAGACCGAAAGCATCATGAAAACAAAACATGGTTTGCGTTGGTAGTAACATAAACATTTTGATGATAATTCTGCTTTCGTCAAGTTTAAGGCCGTTTTTATCATGCTATGCCTACTTAAAAATAACGAGGTAAATAAGTTGTTCACATAAAGCTAAACTGTCATTTGTGACCTTTCGTACTATAACTTTTCCTCCCATAAGATGAAATCATGCACATGTCACTTGTCAATCAACACCTCTGCCGGCTTTCTATCATTTGAAAGTACTTTTTTTTTTTTCAGCGCAGAAAGTAAATAATGTTTGTTTCAAAATACATTAAATAAACTTTATAATTTTTAATTTTCTTAAATTAATTTTTAAAAAAGTCGTAATTGATTTTTTTTTAAACGGAAACTTTCACTTTTGTAAACAAAAGTTAAAAAATGGCTGACGATCGATTTTTCTGTCAATTTTGCTGATCAAAAAAAAAATACAAGATTTTTAACAAATTTTGGATGTGCTAGAAATTATTAAAAAAATTTTTTAAAACAATCAAAAAATACTTTGATCTTTCCTCTTGAGAATAACATAAACATTTAGATGATAAAAAATTATTTTCCTCAAGTTTAAGGTTGTTGTTATCCTGCTATACTCATTTTCCAGCGATCTCATGTTGGTATCTAAATTATTTGTTATATTTTGATTATTTTAGATTTTTGCATTTAAGTTGTTAAAATATTATAAAATTAGTTAAAAGTCACATTCAGTTTCGTAAATATCCTTATGAGATAGATCATTTCTTAGCGCATTGTAAATTGTTTAATTTCAACCAATCAGAAAACCCGCAGTAATTAAGAAATGTAACTTTGTGTTTATAATATCTAACTAAAGTGGTAGTTAACAAGATGCTAGGATGAGCGTAGCAGGATCAGACGCCACAGATGACCTTGGGGACATGGGAGTCCCTGAAATATCGATGGGTTTCAGGAAGCTGATAGATAGCATGAAGCTACCTACCTATAAAGGAAACCCTGCGAACCTGCACGAATGAATTGTCCATTCAGAAGAAGCAGGTGATCTATGCCCTCTCTGAGCAAGAAATGGTGCTCCTAACTTATGACGCCACAGTGGGGCAAGTGTCCAAGTTCATAGGGGGTGGTACAAAGAAAACCCAGCCCTGATGTGGACCGAGCTTAAATCCGCTCTTGTGCAGCAATACGCAAGTGAGCATACTGCCATTGAGGCAGTCAGGAAATTATTCTGGCTACAGCAACAAGAAGGAGAGACTAATGAGGAACTGAGGGAAAGAATCGCGGCGCTAACGGCATAGATTTTCTGGAGTTGGCGACTTGGGACAGTGGTCCTATTCAGGCCTTGTTGGCCAATGTGTATGTGGACGTGCCGAGTGACAGGGACCTGAGGGGCGATGTTCTGAAGATGGAACCGGTCAGCCTGGCCACAGTCATAGAGGTGGCTGAGACCAGCAAATGACTCTGGGATAGGATAAGAGGGGGTGTAGGTAGGAACCCCCAGGGGGACAAGGTAGTGATGCAAAAGAAGGACCGGGAGTGGATACAGATACGGGACCCGAAAAAAGAGGTGGAAGAGGACTGGAAGGCTGAGGAAGTTCGCAATAGGAGAGCCTGGGATCTGCGTTATGGGTTTCTCAAGCCCACACTGGGCCAATATGGGCTGGTGTGTTGGACTTGCAAGTATGGTGGGCATCGGGCCCACAACTGTCCAACTAACTATGGAGGTGACCCAAGGTCTTTAGGGCCAGGCTGCACGACTTGTGGCGAGTTCGGGCACAAGGCTCGGTGGTGTACTGCAGAGGGAGACCGTACACTGGGGATAGAGCGAGTTAATACGCTGGTGCCCCCTACCGAGAAGGAAAAGGGTCCGGGAAACGCCGATGGGTCACACGTGAAAGAGTAAGAGGCAGGGTGGTCCCAGTGCAAGTAAGACCTCTGAAATGCTGGAAATGTGGTGTGGTTGGGCACTTTTTGGCCAGTTGTAAGGAGCAAATGTGTTGGTGCTGTGGAGGAGCAGATCACCTGAGATGAACCTCTCCTCACAGGAGAAAGATGGACCACACCGAATGGAACAACCCTAACTCGAATGGAAGGGAGAAATGGGTTGCTAGTCCAAGAAAAGATGGTCATCCAAGCTCTACCCCACCCAGGAGGGCCCCTAGGCAGAAATTGGAGCCTCTAGAAAAAGGTGAACTCCTGTCACCGACTCCCATGTCTCGGTTGTCGAGAAAGCGGGAGGAAGGAAGAGAACATACGGGAAGGAGAAAGGCACAGATATACCGTTTGCTGAAGGAAGGGCCAGACTTCATCTGTAAAGTGTTGCTGGGAGACAAGAAGGTGAAGGCCTTTGTCGATACTGGAGCTTTAGTGTCACTGGTTAGCTCCAAGGTTGGGACTGAAAACAAAGCTTAGTCCCGTTGATCTTCTAATAAGTCAGGCTGATAGTAGCAGGATGAGGATAGAGGGTACGACGTGGCTACCTTTCCAGTTGGCAAGAACCAGAGGTAAACTTAAGGTTTATGTGGCACCTGACTTGTGTGGTGAGCTAATTTTGCGGAGTGACTGGCTTAGGCAGAATAAGGCACAGATCCATTTTGACCCCGCAACCTTAACATTGGACGGGGTAGGGATACTGTTGGGAGAGGATAATTATGAACAATTGCCAGTGGTGGCCCAGACAGATATAAAGCTTCCCTCTAGGACTACTGTATCTGGGAAGGGCAAGATTATAACAGAAGGAGTGCTGAACAGTGACCTGTACCAAGTGGTCCCTACTGATAGGTATGACAATAGTGAAGGGGAAATAACCGTGTGTGATTCATTGGTGAAGAAATCGGGGACCGTTCCCTTACTGTCAACCAATACTGCCAATAAAACTATTAAAATAAAGCAGGGAGAGGAGCTGGCACAGGCATGCCCAGTGAGAGAAGTCGAACAGGTGAGATTATGGAATGAGAATAGGCCTGGAAATAAGACAAGTAGCAATGGAATAAGGGATGACAATATAACAGCTCCTGAGCATTATAGGAAGAAATTGAGGAGGTTGCTGAACAGTAATCGGAAGGTAATAGCCATTACGGATAAGAAACTGGGACAGATGGAGACAGTTGAACTTAAGATAGACACGAGTAATCACCCACCTATTAAGTTAAGACCGTATAGAACCCCAATCCACAAAAAATTAGTAGAGGACGCAGTAAATGAAATGATGGAGTCAAGGATAATCAAAAGATCCAAATCTCCCTGGAGTTTTCCAATAGTGATTGTTGAAAAGAAGGAAGGCAGGCATAGATTTTGTGTGGATTTTCGTCAATTAAATGCCATTATGAAACCGCTGACGGTGCCCCTCCTCTTCATTGATGATATTCTATCTCTTTTAGGAGAGCCTAAATGTTTTTCCACCTTGGATTTGAGGTCGGGATATTGGCAGGTAGCACTTAGCAAAAAGGATCAGGAAAAAACTGCTTTTACCTGCCACATGGGTCTCTTCAATTTTAGAGTTATGCCGTTTGGGTTAGCAAACGCCCCGGGTGTATTTAGTCAGTTAATGTCCATCGTATTGAATGGCACTGAGGCATTTGCGATGGCGTATCTAGATGACAATATGGTGTTTTCAAAATCACCAGAGGAGCATTTTAAACATCTGCAGGTGTTCAATATGTTAAGAGAACATGGATTAAAGTTAAAATTATCGAAGTGTCAGTTTATGAAAGAAGAGACAAGGTATTTAGGGTTTATCATAAACAAAGAAGGAATAAAAACGGATTTAGACAAAGTAGAGGTTATAAGAGCCATGCCTGCGCCGAAGACTGTAAGAGAGATTAGGAGATTTATTGGAGCCATCGGATATTACCGGAGGTTCATACCAGCATTTAGTTGGCTAGCAGGCCCTCTAATAACTCTAACATGCTAGATTTAAGTGGACCGAGGATTGTCAGCGTGCATTCGAGGCTCTAAAGGACCAGCTGACAGCTGTACCCCTGTTGGCCTACCCAGACCTGAGTAAGCCGATGGTGCTGTACACCAATGCTAGCGATAAGTGCATCAGGGCGGTTCTTACACAACCATGTCCCGATAAGGATGGACCAGTACTGGGTATGCCCGAGGAAGTGCCGATGTATTTTCTGTCTCATCGGCTCTCCGAGACTCAGCAAAGGTGGCCAGTAATAGAAAAAGAGGCATTCGTCATTCTGTATGCTGTGCTGAAATTAGATTATTATTTGAGTGGGGTTGTGTTTACCATTAAAACAGACCACAACCCCACCTCAAATATTTGTTAGAGGCGGAGTGGACGAATAAGAAGAAACAACAGTGGGCATTCAAGTTTAGTGGTTATAACTGCAGAATAGAATATTTGGCAGGGAAGGATAATACCTGTGCTGACCTGTTATCAAGGATTCCGAGGCAATTAGAGACCAAATCTGTCAGGTTGGAGCTGGGTGTGGATGATAAAGCATTCCAAATTAATGTGATCAATTCACAGGCTTTGAAGGAGAGACTTGGTTGGGAAGATCAGGAAACGAGTGAAACGAAGATTGTTTCCGACCCCCACTGGAATGATTTTATTAGGCAAAGCTAAGAGCATAGCGAGATAGCAACTATCAGGTCCAGAGTAGAGGCAGGGCATACCTCCAAATATATGGTGCACGATGGAGTGTTGTATTAGCTTTCAGGAAGAGATGAGGAAGTAAGTTTAAAAATGGTGATACCTGAGAAGCTGAGAGCTGAAATTCTAGACCAATGCCATAGGAAGTTAGGACACCTGGGAATTGATAAGATGTATGGATTAATAATAAGAAATTACTACTGGCCTAAGTTGTTTAATGATGTTGTGAACCATGTAAAAAAATGTGTAACATGCCAAGTACAGAGTCGAAGGAGTAGGGTTGCCCCAGTATTAGAAACGGATGTTCTGAATTATCCATTTCAGAAAGTAAGCATGGATATTTCCGGGCCCTATGGAGAAACAAATAGAAGTAATCTTTACATAGTGAGTTTTGTGGACTGGCTGATGAATCGGCCTGAGGCATTTGCCATACCAGACAAGAAGGCACGAACAGTGTCAGATATAATACTGAACAAAATATTCCCTAGGTATGGGGCCCCCAAACAGTTGGTTATCGATAATGGATCGGAGAATGTGAGCCAGATTATGAGAGAGACGTTGGAAGAATTAAACATACAGCACATAGCCACCTCTCCATATCACCCCGAAAGTAACGCTAAGGTAGAAAGATTTCATGAGACCCTCACTGATGTGTTATCTAAACTAACAGAGGATAATAGGGAAAATTGGGATTAATTCGTAACCCAAGCATTAGCAGCTGTGAGATTCTCAATGAATGAGACAACAAAATTTTCCCCTTATTACTTGATATATGGCAGGGATGTAGTCTTACATATAGACAATCTGTTACGACCTAGGAGGAAGTATTTAGGAGAGGATCATCACCAAATAGTTTTAGAACAACAGCATAAAATTTTTACGCAGGTGAGGAGGAGGATTCAAATAGCCCAGAAAAGGCGAAACGATAGGGTAAATAAAAATAGAGAAGTTTCCTTCCAGATAGGTGATCCAATGTATTATAAAATACACATGAGAGAAGGTAAATTGGACCAGAGATGGAGTCCATAATATAGGATCGTGGAGCAGACGGGTCCGGGTTCCTTTGTGATCTGGGACCAATTGACCGGACACGTAAAGAGAGTGCATGCAAATGATATAAAGCTAGCTGAAATAGGAGAATGGAAAGGAGCCGAAACAAAAACTCAACAGAAAAGGCTGTGGAAATCTACGTTGGTAGAACCTGAAGGGTTAGAGACTGAGAGCGAAAGTGAAGGGATTGAGGAGATTGAAATAAGCCCAACTACCATTCGAAGGCTGAGGGAGGTAAGTCGGACATCAGCAGGACATTCTGAGGAAGCAGGGATTGAGCCTAACCTTAGGGAAGAACTGAGTGAATAGGAAGAAGAGGATGAAATTCCATTAGTTCAATTGCAGAGTAAATTATGGGCTGAAAAAGCACCTATTGTCAATGAGGAATTACCACTAAAACTACAATTAAGCAGGGGCGGTGCAGCCCAAGCCCAAAGATTAAGTGAAACCAGTACAGTGGCTGTGGTGAATGAGCGATGGTCTGGGACTAACTGTGCATTTATCATCGGTGCTGGTGAACTGGATCGGCCCCATGCATGCACAGCGCTGGTGGTGGTGTAGGTCGGTGCTTGAGGTATCGCTCTAAGATGTAACCACCCAATAAAAACAATAAGAGAATTATTGAGTAAAACGAATTATTCTCTCCATCTCCTTGCAAACATGGACGAGAGGAGGTGGTGGTACTGACAATTCTAGTTGTTGTAGCTAATACCTGGGAACACAGGGAGAATACTGTATTTAAGAAGACTAGTGAAGTGATCAAAGTGGTTGATAACTTTGGTAATAGACCTGTAGCCATATGAGAAGTTACTGGGTCAGTTGACCAAAGTGGACAAACTAGATACAGCCAGGACACGAGTCGCCGGAGACTATTTACAGACTCCGGAATACCACCGTATATTATACCCCTTAGCTCAGGAATCCCGAATACTTAAGAGACAATGGAAGGATATGAGTTACTATTTGAAAGGAATAAAGTTGTTACAGAGTATTACCTATAATGGGAAAGGTATTAAGCGTGTTGTTTGGTACAGTCTCTGAAGGTGAAGTGAGAGTAATTAAGAGGAAATTAAAGGTGGTAGAACAGAGACAACAAGCAATGGCTCAGTCGGTTAGAGAGAATGTATCTATACTAAAATGTTACTAGGTTGGAATTGGCTAAGAATAGAGGGAGTATCAGTTGGCTGATTTCTCACCTACAGGTTTTTAGAAAAGAAGTGATGAATGTAACCACGTATGTAACAACCAAATTACAGAAATTAGTGGGGTTTTTGCAAAGGTATTTTCAATTATTAGCTATAATGAGTAAGGTACATCAAACAAGTCACTCTTTAACGGTGTTGTGAGAGCACAATTAGACATGCTGTCACTGGGACACCTGTCTCCGAGTATAATAACCCCAGAATGATTAAGGGAAGTACTACTGGAGATATAAGCCAAACTACCCCAGCATCTTAGATTACCTGTACACCCCACCTAGCAGTTATGGAGGTACTATAGTGCCTTGGGATGTACTACCATGTTGGAAGATGATAAATTGCTAGTACTAGTGTCGGTTCCATTACTGGACAGAGATAGTACCTTTGAAATTTATCAGGTGATGAATCTTCCCCTTGCCTATCCAAAACTAAGGCTGAAGATAGGAGCGGTGGCTAGGTACAAGGTAGAGACGGAATTTGTTGCCCTAGACCTAGCCAGGACAGAGTTTATGCTATTAACAAAGGTAGAAGCAGAAAAATGCAAGAATGATGCCTTAGGTTCCTGTAGGTCTGTAAGTCCAATTTACCTGAGAGGTAGTCATAATCTGTGTGTACTAGATTTATTTAAGAAAAATAAGGAAATTAGAGATCATTGTCAGGTAGAGGTGTTGGCTAGTGTAATGTTACCTAAAGCAACCAGTGTCTCTGACAGAATTTGGGCAGTGACCACACAAGAAGAGATTGAATTGAAGGGAAGCCCACCACTACGATAAGAGTTATTCCCCCCTTTGTTTTTTGTAGAGCAACCCATTGGTTGTGGAGCTCATGGTCCATCTATCTCTTTACCCTCCTACTACCAAGCAGAAGAGAAGTTTGAAGAGAATGAGGCTTTGTTAGAGCTGGTAGGAATGAATACCAGTGGATGGACAGGATTTTGGGAACACATTGTAAGATTCCTAAGATGTCGCTAGAAAAGATGTCGCCGTTGTTAAAGCCAATCGATAAGATTGATCTTGGATGGTTGAAGTCAGAGTTAGATAGGATAGGTACACCAAATTCGGGCTGGAGAGAGAATTTGGTTGCTATAATAACCTGGCCGACCATTGTGGGAATTATACTAATGATAGTCATGGCCTTGCTGGTTTGGTGGTGGTTGAAGAGGCGTGCGGTGTTGTTGACCCGGCAGAACAAACTGACACGGAAGTGCATGAGTGGAGGAGGGATTCCAGTTAGTGCATTTACCAAGGTAAGTCCGACCTGAGTGCATTGGGACCCCTAACAGATATTGAAGAAGAGTCCACGATTGTCGTGGAAAGACCTGAACCAACAAAACATTCAACAAAGCCTGTTGTGAAGACGAAACAAAATTGGAGAGACAGATTTATGAAATATATCAATTTTTTTTTTTTTTTTTAGTAATGAGACTGAAATAATTGGTAAGGAGTGTTGTGAACTTAAAAAAAAATGTAAAGAACCCTCGAACTAGTGAACTATGTGAAAAGGTTCTATTGCACGAGATCACCAAAACAGTGAACTTTAACCGGAAGTTGCATGTACATATGTATCGTAAGGACAATGAAAATATAAATGGGCCTAATGAGCCCTAAGAAGAACTGAGGACTCTACCTTTGCATGCTGGAAGAGACATATGTTTAAGTAGCCCCCTAGTAAGAAGTATGTTGGACTGGGTTTTCTCATATTTTTGTTGATATGAAAGCTTGTGTGTCATTTACTAGTAAATGACAGATGGGTAGGGGAGGAAATGTGACAGAGAGAGAGTTTGGGAAACACACACACACATGTATATTTTTTTTAGTGAAATTGGAGTAGATTTGAATAGCAAAATTAAATCAGCATTTTTCTTTTTACTGATGGGGAAATCTGATCTAGGACAGAAGTTGTACCCATTGAATCTGAGTCATCAGGAGATGATCAAAATAATTTTTATCGATTAAAAATTGAAATAGAGCTGAGTAAGCTAGAAGGAACTTTGGAATTCACATGATTTTGGTTGAAGCAGCCAGAACCCCGTGATAATTGTGTGCAACGTAGTAGGGCCAAGGGTCAGTTATAATCAGCCGGGTTTATCTATATAAACGTGTAGTTATGCTGAAAAAGAGAGACGGGAGAAAATTCTAGAAGAAAGAATTGGCCCGGACGAGCATTGGGAGGAGGAACGCCACTATAACTTTATGCCCCGCACAGAAATCCTTATCCCTCCATCGCAAGAGTCATATATCATTCTGAGATGATTTAACAACAAGATAATCACATACACTCTCTCTCTCTGTCTAGAACCCAGTGTATAAGTTTTTTGGGTTTTTTTTACTTTTCTTTTCTGTAACCCATTTCTCTTCTCTACTATTCTTTTCTACTACATAAAAGACATTACCAATTCAACCATTGAATCGATGTTTGTCCAGCTTTCTGCAAATACTAATTTTTTTTGCTGCATTCTAAATTTCTTAGCGCAGACTCCCCAGCCATATCTACTTCTTCAGTCGACTGTGAATAGACGGACATCACTTCTGCTTTCTGGATCAAACAAATCACAATGTGGGCAGGAAGCAGGATTAAACCAGCGGACTGGTTGAATAAGGGGACCTATGGCCACTCACTTAAGTTCGGATAGGACCGAGTAGACACCTCAACCCCCGAGAGTAAGATGCCGGAGGTTGAGGGGCCGGGGCGAAAGTGTTAGAAAAGAGGAAGAATGAGGTGGAGGCATTACTTTCACTTCCATCTCCAATTGTGCCCCTTCCACAGGCTCCAGCCTAGTCTGTTCAGACTGCATCTGTTGTTGCTCACCTTCCTTCTCCTGCTCTTTCCGCTGTTGCTGCTTCTTCACATTCAGCTGCTGCTTCATTATTTTCTTTGGTGAAGTGTCTTGCTGAGGGGGAGGGTTGACTGACTTTTTCCCCTTCCTCACAACTTCCTTCCAAACACCAGTTACTTGCAGACTGGCCAGATTTCTCCTCCTCCACAATTTCCTTGGCTGCAGCTGGTTTGGGTACTGGTGTTGTGGCTTTTGGTCCTTCTTTTCTGGAGGGGCATGCCTTTGACAAGTTCCCCGCCACCCCACACGACCAACAATGGGGGCGACGCCCTTCACAATGACCAAGATATTCCAACCAGGACATAGCAGTATATCTGGGATGGCCACAAAGTTTTCTCTGGTCATGGTAATTTCCAGCAGAAAATCACCTGTGGCTATTCCAGTTTTGCTTGATACCGCTATCACCTCTATCTGTCCAAACTTGGAGAAAAAGGCCCCCAATCTCTCTTCTGTGATGTCCATTGGCACTCCCAGCAACGAAACTTTAGTTCTCTGAGTGTCCATGTATTCGGCTTGTAGTCGGAGCGATTTTGTTGTCAGTACACTGCAAGGCATTAGACCTCCTGGTGAGAATTTTGTGATGTATGTTAAGGATTTTTAAAGCCTCCTCCATGGCCTCTCTTCCAACTTCGACAAGTCGCCTTGTTACGACATCTGATGTTAAAAACGAGATTGTCCGGGTAGTCACTGCATCAAGTGCTTCGGGAATTGTTAAAAATTCATTCCTCTTAGTATACAGAGCATATTTTTCCCGAAGTGCTACATAGTCCTCAGGGCTTTTTTTCATTGGCTTTGTAGTGGCCCATACCAACACTCAAGGAGGTGTCGCTTCTGGCAGCTGCAGGGGAGAGTCCGCCATTGTAGAAGTGGGTTCCCTCCCCAGCACATATAACATTCAACAAAAGCAAAAAGAATACAACAAACAAAAGACTGTTACGAGACTGTAGGATGAGAGACAAAAATGCACTTACGAATTTTCGTTGTTACACGCCTGAATAGTCCGAACGATTCAAGAAAAAATATGTACATTGAAAAAAAAATGAACGTACAAAGAAAAAGATTAAGAATTCAAACCAGCTTGAGTTTATAAAATAGGAAGTCTCAGGCAAACGAGAATTAAGTCTCATATGCAAATATTAGTTGCCCCTGACACAGGCATAAATAGCAAGTCTGTGAGGAAGATGGCAGAACTTTCGTTGGCGTGATGCCATACGTACGTATGAGAATGAGAGAATAAGGAAGAGGTCACTCGCAACAGCTCAGTTGGTAGAGTGGAGGACTGGAGAAGAAAGCAAGCACTTTTCATTTCAGTTATCGCAAACGACCGGCGAACTGAATTATCCACAAGCTATTTTGGCTGTACTTTGACAATAATGGACCAGTTCGATTTGAAATTAATACTGGAATTTGATGGCTCCCCCACTGGTCCGTCGATTGTTGAATGGTTTGAGAAGGCAGAGCATGTCTGCAAACTGTTCAAAATCAAGGAGCCTGCATTGGTCATCCCGTTGAGGCTAACAGGAGGTGCTTATGCAATCTACCAGCAACTTGGGGATGAAGTGGACTTGGACAAAATCAAGTATACTCTTTACACAGCATTCGGCAAAGATGAGTCCATTGCTTGGAGGCAATTTATTGGGCGGTGACTCCTCCCTGGGGAGACAGTTGATGTGTACCTGGCCAATCTAAGAAAGCTGTCGGCGCCATTCGGGGGCGTTAACGACCAGATACTGGCATGTGCATTGGAAGGTTTACACATTGATGTCAGCTGGCTCCTGCAAGCATCATCGGGGGAGATGGGTATTGACCAGCTACTGAGTAGAGCCCGAACCATTTTGAAGGAGTCAGAGCATGTCACAGCAGCTGCACAGACGGAGGCCGTGTGTAAATCAGAGGAGAATGCTGCCGGCGACTGTCGCGTCCCCTAGCTCAGGAGGGCCCCAAATGCTACAAGTGTGGTGGTCCCAACTACTTCTACTGGGAGCACAGGATTTGAAGTAATACGGGGAACAGGAATCGTTGTAAACCATGTTGCTATTGCTGTAACAATTTTGGCTATCTAGCATGGAAGAGTCCGGGAAATGAGCTCAGGAAACTGTTGCCACCCTTGCTCCCTGTCAATCTGTAAATACAGATTTGCCTTTAGTCAGGGTATGTGTGAATGGCATGCAATGTTTGGCTCTCATTGACACGGGATGTTCCCATTCAATAATCAGTGCAAACCACTATCAGGCCTGGAAGGAGCAACATGTGATGATTAGGATGATTGACGGGACGTCACATGCATGCTGCAGAATTGGAGTGATTTCAATCCTAACAGATGGAGGTGATTATGCCAAGGTGGACATACTGGTGGTTTTTGACAAGCCTCTGGGGTACAATTTGCTGATTGGAATCGATGCCATATGTAAACTAGGCAGTGTTATGATCATGCGTACTGGGGAAGTGTAGCTCGGGAGAAATTAAAAATCATGTGTCACCATTACAATTGAGGAATGGGATTTCTGTATCACGTATGACCAAGGAACAAAGACTTGGACAGTGGAATGGAAGTGGACAGGAAATAAAGCACTAGATCAATTGCGCAATACTGTTGCGGAATATATGGTGTCAAATAAGAACAAAGCTGTCTACGAGAGTGAACTGGAGACGTGGATTGCGAATGGCTGGCTGATATCATATCTGCAAGACTGATTGGGGCCCCCAAGAAGATTAACTCCCTTGATGGCCATTGCACAAGCCACCAAGGCTAAGGTACGGCCAGTGATGGACTATAGGGAGATAAATCAATATGTAGATGCCTATTCGGCAGATGCAGACGTGTGTGCCGAACAAATGTGGGAATGGCGGCAGCATGGAGCAATTGTGGTTCTGCTTCGCCTGCGAAAAGTGTATCTTCAAATACAAATCCATGAGACACTATGGCCTTTCCAAACGGCTATCATCAAAGGAAGGAGGTACTGCTTGACGAGTCTGGGGTTTGGCCTTAATGTGGCTTCCCTAATTATGAAATCAATCATTAAGACAGTGCTAGATCAGGATGGGCTGATGAAAAGAACTGCAATAAAATATATTTCTTTATATATATGTAAATGAGGACATACTTTTTAATTTAAAAGTCAGGCATTATTAAAAACCTTCTGCTTGTCTAGCAAAGACCCTATTCAATTAAAGGATGGGGCCAATATGCTTGGGCTTAGTCTGGGGGAGCACAACACATGGCAGTGGAAGTGAGGGAGCTCAGTTCCGGAAATCCCTGCAACACTAACACAAAGCACAGTATTTTCCGTATGTGGGAACTAGTGGGTCACTCTTCCTTTCTATGGGTGGCTTCATGCAGCCACAGGAATGATAAAAAGACAAGCGAGCATGATAACAAATGGGTGGCATGACACTATAAAAGACGCTCCTCTTATGCAGATGATTGTTGAAACGCTGACTAGAGTGCACCAAGACAACCCCATTCAGGGAGATTGGTACATGACTGGAGAAGAAGTCAACGCATGGATTGATGCAAGCTCCATGGCAATAGGTGTTATACCAGAAAACCTGGGAGTTATACTAGAAAATGCGTGCTGCCTTGACCAAGAAATGATGCGCAACATATAAACCTGGCTGAATTGGATGCCACTTTGAAAGGTATAAATCTGGCACTACAGTGGCGGGCCAAGTTGGTACACCTATACACGGATTGGGTATGCATGTACCAATGGCTACAGAATATTCTGACAGGCAAGACCCGAGTGAGCACGAAAGCTGCAAGCGAAATGCTAGTGCGTAGGAGACTGGCTAACCTACAGCAGCTAATCGAAGAATATGGTTTGGTAGTTGACGTCAAACTGACTACATCACAGAGGAATCTGGCCGATAAGTTGACTAGAGTAACAAAAAGATGGCTTGACATGTTGAAACAGGGAACAGTGCGTGGCCATTCCAAGCCAGCTGACCATTGAACAAATCCACGTCATACATCGCGAGAGCATTCATCCTGGTATTCAACTTACTTTGTCCAGAAAGTATGTCCTGCAGTGATAAAAGTGATGGTTAAGTCGGCCATACAAGGTTGCAAGGAATGTTGTGCGGTAGACCCTGCTCCAGTCCAGTGGAACAAGTGCAAGCTCAGGGTAGACAAAAAACTGGTGACGACTGGGCATGAATGTGACACATCATAATGGCAATCATTTTCTAACTGTATGACGCCCACTGACGTGACAAGATGCATTATCGATTAGACAACAATTAAGAGCTATCTTCTATGAACGTGGTCCTCCCCCCATTGAAATATTGACAAACCATGCCCAAACTCTCTGTAGCTGAGATTTTCAGGACAGTACAGAGGCACATACACTCCAGAGGGTAACGGAATAATGGAGTGGTGTTATCGCACAGTTAAAAGGATAGCAGCCAGAGCATAGTGCTCAATTCAAGAAGCTGTGTATTGGTGTCATGCCCAAAGATGATGTAACACCATCAACTGCACCGGCCAACAGAATATATACATACAGACAGCGGATAAAGGGGATAGATCAAGTAATGCCAAATATTCCGAAGAATACCAAAGAACCACATAAAATTGGTGATCTCGTATCGGTCAAGCCCCTAATGGACGAGAAAAGACTTGGTATGGGGTAGGAGTGGGGATCGAGGAAAGGATAAAAGCTAAACGCAATTCAAGAAGATAGAAGATGGCAACTGACGTTCATTTAAATTTTTGAAGAATATAGTTATCAGAGAAGCAAGGAAACGGAAGGAAGTTCTACAGTGTAAGAAACTGTTGGAGTAGAAGTGGTGGTTGCATTTAACTAATTCAACAGTAAAAGGGTGGGACCTAGATGCCAATCTAGTAACATGTTTAAACTCACGTAATCTGGGCACCAGCAAAAAAATCTCATCAGAGCAGTAGCCATGAAAATGAAGAAAAGACAGAGAGAAGCCATGTTACATCAGTGAGAAAGTGACTGAAGTAGAGATGCCAAGTCAGGATCAATTAAATTGCAGATCCTTCTTTGGATTTTGTCAAGAACCTCAAGATGAGTAGCAGGAACACCTGACCAGATATGACAATGGTATTCATTGCATGGATGAATGGTACATTTGTAAATATTTTTCCTATCAAATCGTGAAATGAAAGTTACACTGAATGGCCACACTCCTCTAGATCCTTTTGTACTAATGTGGGTGTCCATCCTTGGTCCTAATTTGTTTTTAATTTTCATTAATGACCTTCCCAATGGCATCAGCTCTCAACTCAGTACCTACACTGATGGCACAACTCCTGTCTTGATAGTAAGGCTGATCAATTCAATAAGGTCAAAATGGCAACCAATGTCCAAAACAACAAGTCCATTGTTAACTTGGGCAAAAGATGGCTTGTTAAATTTTAATGCCTCCAAAACTAAACTCATCTCCATTAATCATCTGAGAGACCCCTCTCTGCCTTCCATCAACATGGCTGATGCTAACTTCCAGAAAAGTGACTCATCACACCTTCTTGGGCTAAAGTTCTCAGCTGACATGAAGTGGAAAGACTATATTGAATCCATTGCTAGGTCAGCTGCTCAGAAAGTTGGTTCACTGTTTGTGCAAGACAGTTTTTTTTCTCTCCAGAATCTATCAGACATATAAGTCTACCATTCACCCATGCTTAGAATATTGCTGCCACATATGATCTGGTACCCCTGCTATTTACCTTAAACTCCTTGATAAAATCCCAAAAACAATCAGCAATGTTATCAGTCCTGATCTGGCAACTCAACTTAAGTCACTTCCCGCCACCATAAGGTTGCCTCTCTGTGCCTTTTCTATACTTTCATGGTAATTGTTCAGATGAGCTCTTCACTATAGTACCTAGACATTTTTAATTTAAGCACAGTACTAGATTGGCATCGACATCTCATCAATTTACAGTTGAGCTGGCTAGATATAGCTGTAAATTCTATGTTAACAGTTTCTTTTCTCACACTTCTCACTTGAGGAACTTCCTTCTGACTACATACTTTCCAAACAACTTTAATCTCCAAAAATTTAAATGCAATGCCAGTTGCTATCTACTGTCTTCCTGATCACTCTTTTTTTCTTCTTGCTCATAATGTTTCTATTCCTAATTCTTCCACACCCAGTAACCCTTTGTGTCTTAGTGGCTTTACTGCCTTGCTTGAGGTGAAATTCACTTTAAAAAAATATTTTCATGGCAATTGTTCTAATGAGCTTCTCTCTTTAGTGGCCTCAGCTGTATGAATTTAAGCATGCTACTACATTGACAATTAGGTTCCACCGTTTTACTGTTGAAGTAGCTAAATGCAACCATGAGTTCTATTTTAATAGTTTCTTTTCTTGCCTGTGGAACTCCCTTCTGATTTCTTGCTTCTCAGCCACCTACAATATTCAAAAAATTTCAATCATCATCTTCTGTCTTCCTGAATCCTGTTCTTTTATTGTCCTTTTCCTCACTAAAGTTTTCTCATTCTTTTTCACTTCCTGTAATCCCCTGCATCTTAGTGGCATTATTGCCTGGCTTGAGGTGAAATGATTAAAAAAAATTATATAACCAATTCAGAGTTGTTGAATTATTTTCTATTTGATCTTCCATAAAAGAAATAATTTAACTGTTGTGAAAATATTTCTGATACCAAAGTAGTATCAAACTTTACATTTCTCAATTCTCCAAACAGATCTTTATTTAATAAAAAATATCTCTTGACACCAGCAAGGGGATGAATTTTAAAATCGCACTGAAAAATTACAAGTAAATTTTTCAAAATGTAATTATTCATTATAGATTTTTTTCCCTTGTCAAATCTGAAAGAAAATAATGTTTTAATTATGCAAGCAACAACTCTGTGAGAAGAAATCCACTTACCTTCAAAAGGCTGAGATTGTGTGCCTGCCGATGCCATTGGCTCAATGATACAAAAAAACCCCAGGGTTAACTCATTCCGTTATTTACAACAGAAAACAGTTGATGTAGTATCCCATTTTTACTGGGGTCCTCCATTGATGGCAATTTAACAGAGGTAATGCTAGATAGAGGTTTAAAAAGGTCCACCTCAAGGATGAAAGGTTCCTGACGGTCTGTTTTGCAGATGGCCTTTCTCTTTGGGGATGCTTTCTTCTGGGATGTGTTGGGAGAGGGAGAGGAGGTTCTTTGCTGGCTCTTCAGTTCTTAATGGCAAAGCAGGGGCAGATTGGGTTTTGACTTGTTCCAATGTTCTATGGTCTTTTCTGCCCCTTCTTCAACCAGACTTTTTTGCTCTCCTGTTTTCTTCTTCCTCCTCTCTTCCCTTTCACCTTTATGCAGAGATCCAGCTGCTCCTCTAACTACTGTTGTTGCAGCTGCTGATGTGCTGGTTGTGGCTACTACTGTTCCTTCTGCTAGAGCTGCTGCAGTTGTTGTTGTGGCTGCTGCTGCTTTGGCAACTCCTTTGGATCCACCTTACACAAGTGCCAGTAGTGACAAGAACAGCAGTGGGGTCTTTGTACCTCCACAATCACAAAGAATTTCCAGCCTATGCACATCATTGTGCTTTTACAGGTCACTGTCACTTGATGAAAAAGGTCTTCAGTGACAATGCCTGCTTTGCTTACAACTGGAGTGACATCTCCCAACAAGTCCATATGCTGAAAAAAGAGCCCCAGATGGTCTTCAGTGATATTCATGGGCACCCCGTGTAGTGTTACCCATAGAAGTGTCTGTGTATTCAGATTGGTCCCTCATTAATTTTGTGGTGTGGATATTCCATTTCATGCCAGATGCTTGGCTTCTTTCTTGGATGCCAGCAGAATATCCCACAAGGCATTGCCCTGCTTAGCAAGTACTTTAAAGTAATTTCTTTAGGTTCTTTATTACTTCCTCCATGGTCTCCCAGCTAATGCTGATCAGTTTACGGGTTTTAACACCCATAGTTAGCAGAGAAATGTTCCTCATTACTGTATCCAGTGCTGCTGGCATTGCTCCTGCATCTTAGCGCAGTGATATTTGTCTTTTGGCCTGTTGGCTGCTCACGCCAATGCAGACACTGGGTGAGGAGACACTGTCATCACTGTCAAGGCCTCCACGGTTCAGACAACAAAGTTGATGAATTTGTCAGACAAGCAGAAAGGGACAAGATGTAGAACAAAACAGTAACATTTAAATGGATAAAAAGACAATGACATAAAATTCCAGAAAATATTTCTGTCATTTAGTGCGAATGAGTGCAAAAAACTTTCCCCTCCCAAATTTATAGACAAAACACACAAATGCATGCTGGGATTTCTTCCTAGTCAATAAGATAGGACACTTCTCAGTCTCATCAAACTCAGTTCTGTTCTTTTTTTATCTTGAAGCCAGAATACTGCAGCTGCTTGTATGTATGCTTTTTTTTACTGTTGCTTTGCCTTGCATATATTGTTTGCTCAATATTATTTTTCCTTGTTCTTCTCTTTTCTTTCTCTTGTTACTGTTTATTGCAAACTTTGTTAATTCTGTTTGTTGGGCATTTCTGACAATTTAACCATGGCCAATTACTCTACAGGTTACGGACCTAGCGATAGACTTTGTTTCAATGGTAACAAATCCAAATTTGAACTTTGGGAAGTAAAAGTTTCGGGATACATGAGGATCCAAAAATTATGTGAAATGATTTTGGCACCATTTGATCATTCTGATGACAAAGACTACTGTGAAAAGAATGCAAACGCATTTGCCAAATTAATTCAGTTTCTCACTGACTGAAGTCTATCTCTTATGAGAGAAGCCTCTGACAATTGCAGAAAAGCACTGCTGATTTTGAGAAAACACTATTTATCAAAAGGAAAGCTGAAAATAATTTTCTTGTATACTGAATTAACCTCCATATGAAAAGCTAGTGGCAAAAGCATTATTGGTTAGTATTAGTGATGAAAATGCTGCAATTTAATAAATAAACATCAGCAGTGATTAGCGACAGCTTGCTAATAGCCATGATCCTAAAAGACCTTCCATCTGAATTTAAACCATTTACAACTGTTATTACTCAGAAAGACAAGATAGTAACATTTAGTGAATTTAAAGTAGCATTGTGAAACTTCAAAGAACCTGAGAAGATGATTGAAGAGAATAACAATGAAAATACCGTAATGACCCTCAGAATGCAAAGGTCAAGACCAAAGTAACAAACTAATGTCCCTACTTGCTTTGTATATAGTAAACCAGGACATAAAAGCTCTCACTGCTGAAGTAAAATAATTATTCAGTAAATAATTCCCCCTCAAATGATATAATTCCAATCCACCAAACAAAAATATTATTTGTTATGCATGTCACAAACCTGTCATAAAAGTACCAAATGCAGAAGCGAAAAGAAGGCCCATATCATTAAAAATGTCGAACATGTTTCAAAAAATGAAAATTAATTCCTATTTTCAATTGGACTAGATACCATTCACAAGAGAAATGGTTTACTTGTTGATTCTGGCGCCACAACTCGTGTTATTACTGACAAATCTAAATTTATTAGTTTTGACAATGGGCAAAATAAATAATGTTGTGAAACAGACACCAAACCTCAAGCCATGGCGCCTACTTACACTGGGCAGTTTTCCTACTTCTTTGTCTGTCTGTCAAATCAGTACGTCCAACTCTAACACACGCAGTCCGCTAAATGACTTCTCCCATGATACTGGTACTCCAGCTTTTGGCTATTCCAAGACTGCTAAAATTTGCATGTCCAAATATCATCTCATTTTGGATGAATATCGTCTTGTGTCTTCAATAGCGGCCATATTTCTTTTTTGTCATCACTTTGCAGGCAAGACATGTTTGTGCTCATTTCGAATACCAAGGTAAGTCATGTCTTTTGTTACACCCCTCCCTGATCTCATGATCACAAAGGTGGCAGCCTGGCGATGGTCATTTTCGACAGTTGCTTCTTCGTAAAAGCAGAGAGGGGGGCTCTGCTCTTGCTCCCTCTTTGGGTGAATTGTTGGAGGAGGGCTCTGCTTCTACTCCCTCTTCAGGTGGATTGACACACTCTGCACTTTCCTCATCAAGCAGCAAACTTCCTTCTCCACTTTCATCGGAATTTGCCTGGGACATGATGAAGCCGTGGCGCAGATCCTTAATGTGGCGGGGTATTCCATCCACCATAAATGACTGCAGGCTGATCATTTTCGTCACTCAACCTCTGTTGAACTTGGTGGTGCACTGACTCATTAGCGCCTTGACCCACACGCGATCTCCGACCTGGTAAGAGCTGTGCCCGGGATCTGAAGACATCGTCGGGGGTCAACCCCTTTCACCCTCAGTTCGTATCAGTGGATCCTGTTGGTGGGCGCAGTCTGGGGTGATGTATTGTCTTTTGGTGTGACATTGTACTTTTGGAACAGTGACATTGTTCCACTGTAGATGGCTTCCCATTCCCATGAAATATGCACAATGGAACTGCCGTTGATTCCCCACTTGCAATTTAATTCCATGCTGCAGAAGGTGGGGTCATTGTCCATGAGGCTTGTGGGGTGGGCCCCACTCAAAAGAACACTGCTTTCAGCCAATCACGGCCGCCGAGTCCTGGTGCCAGATTGAAAAATGCGATAGGCACTCCATCAGCATTAAGAAATGATGGGCACCATAGTGGGTGATATCCATTCCCAGTCTCTGCCAGTTCCTGCTTTCCTTTTTCCCAGTGAGTTGGTGCAGGGTCTATAGACTGGCTTTCTTCACACGTCCTGTTGTTGATCTAATGGCAGACTTTCCTGGAAAGTAGGTCCTGGCAAGTGTGCTGCACACTCCTGGGTGACCACTGTTCCTGTGGATGGACATGATTTGGTCTGCATCCAGTTCATCCACATGGATGGCGCCAATCAGTGGCCCGGGTCCATTGCTTTTCTTCATTGCATCAAACCATCACTGCGGTACTCTCATCAGTCAATCAGCTATATTCAGAGCCGATGGGACCAGTGTCACGTCCACGGTCAGCTGATACTCTTCCATGAGCTCCTTGAGAGTGTTCAGCCGCCTCCTGATGAGCATTTCGTTTGCCGCCTTGGTGTGCACTCGCGCTCTCCCAGTCAGAGTATCCGATACCCAGTGGTACACGCAAATGGAATCTGTTTTTACGTGTAGCATCTTGCTCTGCCACTGGAGTGCCAAATTGACGCCTTTCAACACGGCATCCAGCTCGGCCAGGTTGATATGTTGAGCGTCGTCTTTAGGTCGCAGCCAGCAAGCATCCTCCAGCACTGTTTCGTGGCTCTCTAAAGCCACTCCGATCGCCAGGGAACTGGCATCGACCCACACGTTCAGCTCCCGGCCATCCATGCACCAATCCCCACAGGCTGGATCATCTCGCTGCACAGAATCCACGGTCTCAGACACCATGCGCTGGAGGAGGGTATCCTTCGTTTTGTCGTCCCAGCCCTTCATAACTGAACTTGCTCTCCTCTTGAGCATTCCGCATGCCACACGGAGCCAACCACACACTGGGAGGTGCCCAACAAGCCTTCCACACAGAGAGAACACTTTCCGTCGCATAACAACACCGGGGGCGTTAGGAACCACGCTTCCTCACCTCCACCGCAATTTACCTTGTTCCATCGCGACCGCCAATCCTAGTACCCGTGCGCCATCCTCCAACCATTCTGGGTCCTTGCATTCCAGCCCAAACTGGGCCAGATGTTCTTTAACACAGGTCGCGGGAACGACATCTTCATTGATATAGATGTCGTCAATGTAGGCAGATGCCACGTGACCCACAGTTTCTTCCTGAGCCAGCACCGTGCTAATGATCGCCTTCATGATGAGGGGAGCCACGTTTAATCCGAATCCTAAACGTGTCAGGCAATATCTTTTCCCGTCAATTTTCACGGTCTGGTATGGCCAGAGTGACTCGTGGACACGTATTTGGAGGTATGCTCTCCTGAGATCCAACAAAGACATGTTGGATCCCTTCTGCCGCCATTCACGCAGTTTAGCTGCACAGACGTCTGCATTGGCTGTGAAAGCATCAACATGATGGTTGAGCTCCCGGAAGTCCATCACTGGACGTACTTTGGACTTGTTCTGCTGTAGTACGGCCATCAGAGGAATTAGCCCTTTGGGAGGCCCCAGTTTTTCTTCTGGGTATGGTACAAGCCAGCCATTGCTCATCCATGTGTGGAGCTCCTGCTCATAGTCCTCCCTGATCTCTGCTGCTACCGGGTACTCAGAAACCCCATTGTGCAGTCTTTCAGGCATGCAGTTCTCTGACCACTTCCATGCCTCAGTCCAGGATCGCCTCCAATGGTCGAAGGTGGCAGTGAAGTCGGGTTCATCAACAGTAATGGCTGCACACTTAGCTGCTTGCCCATTGCCAATCTGTACTCATCCCATTGGCCCAACAGCAACACCTCCCAATGCTGTTATGGCATCAATCCCCAATAGCAGGTCAAATCCCAGTGGTTTACCACGCACCACCAACACGTTGATCTTGGCAGAACCGCCTTCCTCCGTGGATACGGTTACCACTCCTACACTGCAACATGGACGGGACATGCCCCCAATAGTCATAACGTCCACCATCACTCTCTTCCAAGACCGGCACCGATCTGCATCCACAATCGTCCGTGAACAGCCAGTATCAATCAGCGCTGAACACCAAGTTCCATCGACAAGGATGTTTGCCACCAGGACCCCATATTTAGATCTTGGTTGGGGAAAAGGCTGGCGCTGATGCCTTGTCCCCTGTAGTGTTTTCCCGAAGAGTCTCAAGTCCAGTGTCCAACTTCCCCACATCGATAGCAGCATGTTCTGCGCTTCCGGCAGTCTTTTGCTATGTGGCCTTTGCTGCTGCACCTGAAGCATGTCACACTGGTGATCGAGCAACTCTTGGTGGGAGACGCATTGTCACTGCGGGGTGGACGCACAGCCACAACTATGTGCTGGCTTTCATCCCCAGTTGTTGTCAGCACTCTCGCTCTTGCTAATAACTCCCCCACAGTCAGAGCTTTAACATGCGGTGCCTGTCATAGTTCAATGGAGATTATATCAGGGAACCCTATGATGAAGGCTAGTTTGATGAGCCTTTCCATCTTGGCTTCCTCGAACCCGGCCAGTCCAACAAGCTGCCTGATTTTGTTTGTGTAGACGTCCACACGTTCTCTGATCCACCTGACTTTGGACAATTTTCTGTACGCTGAAAACGCGTCATCCATAAATGCCTCCTTTAGCCTGGCTTCGATCTGATCAACATCTTTCTGATCTTTCTCCTCCATTTCCATGTAGAGGGCTAGTGCATCCCCCTCCAGGTACAATGGCAGCAGGCTAGCCACATCATCCACCTGCTGAAGTTTTACCACCAGCCTGACCTTTTTTAGCCACATCGCCCTGGCTGGAAAATGGTTTTATAATGTCGCTGCTTATGCAAACCTTCACCATAACTGCTGAAATATCTTGTAGCAAAAAATAAATAATGATGAGAGGAGGTCAAAAAGTGCAGTGCAACACTTGCTGACAGGCCAGCTCTTTTTCTTCTTCGGTCGCCTCAAGGAAATGGATTGCATGGCTCCCTTTCCCAGCTGTTACACTTGGCAGTTGTGAAACAGACACCAACTCAGCCACGCCTACTTCTACTTCCTCTTCCTCTTTGTCTGTCTGTTAATCCATACGTCCAACTCTATTGCACGCAGTCCACCGAATGACTTCTCTGATTCGTGCTGCTGGCACCCCTATTCCAAATGCGACCAAGATGGCCGATGTGCATGTGCAAATATTGTCTCATCTTGGACGAGATATAGGTGCATAAATTGTGTCTTCAATAGCAGCCATATTTCTTTTTGTCATCAGTTTTTTCCTAAAATAAGTCTCAAAAAATTTTCCATCTGGTATAGATAACCTTCCTTTGGGGTTAGCATAGGCCTACAAAAACCCTAACCTTCACACAGCAAATTTTCAAGACTTATTTCAGGAAAAAAATTGCATACTTGATACCGGCAAATACAGTACTCAGAAATTTTATACCCTAATTGTGTAAAATTCAACATGTATGGATATTTGGACTATTTTAATACTAAAATAACTGTTTGACTGGGCTTACGGTGGAAAGATAAATTATATGGGACTGGCTGCTGAAAAGTTGAAGCAACACAAAGACGACACAAGACCAAGTAAACTTAACAACTTTATTCAAACTCCCACTGGATCAGATTTTGCTCCCAGCATTCCTGTATGGGACAGGAAGTGCTTACAATAATCTGTTAAAATTCTTTTCCATTCTGGTTTTTGCCAGTTTGTCTCTCTCCATGATTCATTTGAATTCAAGCTATCTTGGTAATAACTTCCCATAATTGATTCTGTGGGACTGACTCCTGTGGCTTGAATTGTTGCACTCTGGTAGGCAATTAATGCTTGAAATGTGTCTGATTGTTCCCAAATTCTTTTAGCTACTTTAACAGTGCTTTCCACCTCTCCATTTGCTTGAGGATAATGTAGAATTGATGTTATGTACTTGAATCCATAACTGTCAGCAATATCTTTGAAAGTGTAACTTGTGAATTGTTTCCCATTATTACTGATAAGTTCAATAGGAATTCCCCAGTGTTAGAAGAAATTTTTCAACCAATTCTTTATCATGAACTTTGAGAGAGTGATGTTACTTTTAATTTTTCCTTTTTTATTTGTTGGATGGTGAATGTTACAAAATGAACATATTTTTAGATACTCCTCCAACTCCTGGGATGTTTTAGGCCACCACACCGATTCTTTGGCTCTCTCTTTCAGCATTTATTTAGTATCAAGTGACCATTAAGAAGTATCCTTAATATCTTTGGTCTAAGTTTTTCAGGTATGCCAATTCTGTCTTGAGACTATATGTAGTGAACACATAAATGAATGTCCTTGAAAACAAATGTGCATTGTGTGCACCAATTTCCAAAGAAGAGGAAAAACTTGTAGAAGCTAGCCAGATAAAGAATATAAAAAGAAACCTAAATGAACAACATTCCAGGTGTTGGCCTGCCCAAAAGAAAAATGATGTGCATGGCCTGCATAAATACTCGTCATCAACATGAGTCTTGAAGGATATGAAAATTCTAAACAAGATTTGTGTTGTACTATGCAAATTAGGTTCTATGAGTTAGGTAACTTGATTGCAGTCAAGAGTTGGTCTATGAGTCATTAAGTTGCATGGCGGACAATTTCTTGAGACATGCGACTGGTAGATTGAATTTTATCCCCCCCCATATAAAATTCTGCTACACCATAGCAAATTGTCATGAATTGACAATTCAATCCAACTTGGAAAATATGGCCTTATGCCATTTTTTGTTCTTCCTTCTTTATGTGTCCATCCATTTAGTGTGACATGTAATACTGTGTCCTATTGAGTAGCTATATTTATTTAATTTTTTATGCTGGTCTGGTTATGGCCACATAGTCTTTGCTGGTATTACTATCATTGTTGGATAAAGGTCTTCTTGATAGTGTATAGATGAATCCATAAACCTTGGGGGTATTTAGGAGGATTGATAAATCATGCACCTAAATTAGATCCAGATTTGAAGAATCACTTAGAAACTAGTACAGTTTTCTAAAACCATTCAGAATGAAATATTTGACTGCCTGCTACAAAGATACCATGAGAAGATGAGGACAGAAATTAGGGAAGCTTCATTTGTAGCTGTCATGGCTGAAGACACAACATGTGTTTTAGAAAACACTCAGATTGTTATTGTTCTATTGTATATGTTGAATGAAGAAATATTTGAGCATTTTGGGGGATTCTTTATTCCAGAAATCAAACTGCATATGGCATATCAAAATGTATTCTAGAACAATTAGATATAATCCTTCAAGATGGCACAAATTTTATGAAAGGCAAAAAAAGGACTATTGTCCTAATGAACTGTCTACTGAAGATATATGACCACTGAAGTATATCCCATGATCAACAAAGAAAAACTTGAAACTGAACAAAAAGTATTCTATTGTAAATATGATATGCATGAATATTGCAAATTAATTGAGCTGCTGAAATTTATCTTGGAAAATAATCCAGATGGAGTTTTTAGTGAAATTATGAAACTGATAAAAATCTTCTTGATAATTTTGGACTACACCAGAGCCAAAGGCTGCTGCTTTTCAACACTAAAAAGAAGAGCACTATGAATCCTGAAAGACTAAATGCACTTGCAGTGCTTTCAATGGAGAAAAATTTCCTTAACAGTCATTCAGGGATCAAGAAGAAAATTATTACCCTTTTTCCTCAAAGTAAAACATGAAGAATGGATTTCATTTTTAAATGAATGGATCAAACTTGAACTGCAACAATTTATAAGTAAGAAAAAAATAATTTCTTTGTTTAGGATTTTATCAACATCATGAATATGACAACAAAGATGAGAACAGTCCAAAGAATGTAAATAAAGTTAATAATTACAATGCCTCATATCAGAAATATAGACAAATTCTTTAATGTAGCACAATTCTAAAATTCTTGCTTACCCCCCCTTATTTTGTTCCCCTACTTTGTTTTTTTCTCTTTTCCCCATTTTTATCTCCTTTTTGTAACTAAAAAGAAAAATGCTTTCTAAAAAAAAGAAATGTAAAATATAAAAAATAAAATAAAAAAATGTTTAAAAAAAATAAATAAATGTAAAATACAGTATAAAAAAGCGTTTTGGAATATTAAAAAGTGAAAAAATGAAAAACAAAAAATACAAAACAAGTGTAAATATTTATGTGTATCTTGTTTGTATTTATTGGGGGGAAGGGGAAGAAAATGAGTGCACTCATCCATTTAATTGAGGGGTGCTGATTTCAATTACTGAGAGTGACTGCAAATAACTTTCCCCTTCCCAATTTATAGATGAAACAAACATGCATACTGGAATTTATTCTCGGCCTCACCTGATTCAATTCTCTTCTTTCTTGCCTTGAAGCCAGAATGCTGCGATCGCTTGTCAGTATCCCCTTTTGTGTGTTAATACCATTCTTAGTTTGTAAAACTTGCCTTATTACTGTTGACTTACTTCTATTGTTTGCTCAATAATAGTTCCCTTGTTTCTTCTCTTTTCTTCCTCTTTTTAATTCAGCGTTTCTGCCAATTACATTTAACCATGGCCAACATGCACTCCTCCAAACACCCACACCATACCCACAGAGACATTCCGACTTGCACACTCTGTATCAGCAAGGTCAGATTTGCAGCTTCATTAATTCACTTCATGCCTCTCTCATCATCACCACCACTATGACCTCAGTAAACTGACCTGCAAAACACACCAACTCCGGGCCTTACCAACTCTATCCACATTCAAAATAGTCAATATCTGTTAAACCAAAATAGCTATAAAAACATGATATATCATCAACCAGTTAAAACTTAAAAACCTCATAATGATCACCTTGGCCCACATGACCAGCAACCCATCCACACACTTCACTGATATCAGTTTTGACTGTGAAGATAGATAAATCAACTCCACCAACAACACCCCACTCATGCTACCAACTGCATATACCTCGTAAACTCATATTAATGTATCCACATCAGATAAGTGCTTTTCACACAACTATGACAACATTGAGTATTATGTATATCTTTTGAAATTTGGTCAATACACTCTTGTGGAAATTTTAACCCTTGTTTGTTCTTTTCTTTGCAACCATATATAACATTCCTAATAAATGACAAGACGTTGATTAATTCTGTTCTCTATAGTTGCATCACCCTACCTATATAGCATAGCACTAACATTTAAATTCATATTAAACAGAACTAGTTTTAAAGATAGGCAAGACATATTTTTGAATTAACAAATTAAACAAAAAACTCTACCTTGCCCAGTTTACTCATCAACTACCACTTTTTCCAGCAAGAGATGGTCTTCAACAATCAAACAACATTTCAAAACAAAAAAATTCATCATTTCCAGTACCCCAAAATTCTATGCTACCAAATTATTGTTTATTATTGGCAAAAATGTATAGAATCTAATTATTAATATATTATAACTGCTTCCAAAGTTGCTGGTTAAAACCCATATTTTTTTTTACTCTACCCTAATATAAAATTTTTGTGCTAATTTCTAAATTTTGTTGTTGCAGCTTGTTATTCCAACATTGTTTTTATTTTTGATGCGCATAAAAATTAAATGGGTTATAAATTTAATCTTCTCTAAAATAATAACTTCTGTTCAATTTCAATCTTTTTTTTTCTTTTATCTTTTTTTTTTGTAGGCCATGGACTTATTGTTTATGTGTGCTTTATGAAGGGATCAACAGAAGAGACTGTGGACCAAATGGTGAAGTCAGTTTTGAATGTTCGCCTCAGTGAGAAAGATGGAAAGCTAGTTTCCATTCTTGATCTTCCTGGAGATGTGCTAATAATTCCACAAGCTACATTAGGTGGAAACATGAAAGGCAAATGCATGCAATACCATAAAAATATTGCCAAAGAAGATGGGTTACATTTGTATCTGCGTTTTACAAGCGTTTGTTGTGACATTATTCAGCAAAACAGCAAAAACAGTCAGGGTAGTAATATTGTAAAGAATGGTACCTATGGAAACAGACAAGTGCTAAGCACAATCACAAATGGACCCTTCACACATCTTCTTGAATTTATGTAATGAAATAAAAATTTAAACTTGAAATAGATTTTTTAAAATTTTGTTTACTTTCATTTTTTCACAGGTCTCATTTTTACCTTCATTTTTACAGATTACTTTAGAGCTGGAATTTTATTAAGTTTAAAAACTTTTTGATACTAAAAGTCTATTAACATTTTTAATTGCTCAAATATACAAATAAGGCTGTTTACACAAAAAATATTTTTCATTCAAAGTTGATTTTTTTTATTCAATATGACCATTCAACTATCACCCTATTTTATTATACAAGACATAGGCTAATTTTTTTCACAATATTTTGGTTAATTAATTGGGTTAATGACTTATTTTAACTCTGGCTTATTGAAACTGGTAAAAATAAATAGGTTTTATAGAATAGAATAAATACAAATATAAGGCATAAAATTGGACATCTCGAAAGCCTTTTACATGGCCTGGCATTCAGGTCACAAGCTGAAAAGTTACAGTGTCTCTGGACACATTTTTGAGCTGATCCAGTCTTTCCTATCAAATCATGAAATGAAAGTTATCCTGAATGGCCACTTTTTCATTAACGGCCTTCCTGATGACATCAGCTCTCAACTTAGCATCTATACTGATGACACAACCATTTACTCCTGCCTCAACAGTAAGGCTGATCAGTCCGACATGGTCAAAATAGCAGCTGATGTCCAAAACGACCTCAAGACCTTTATTAACTGGAGCAAAAGATGGCTTGTCAATTTTAATGCCTCCAAAATTAAACTTCTCTCCATTAATCATCTGAGAGACTCCTCTCTGCCTTCCATCAGCATGGCTGATGCTAACCGCCAGGAAAATGACTCATTACACCTTCTCAGGTTAACAAGAGGCTATATTGAATCCATTGCTAGGTCAGCTTCTAAGAAAGTCAGTTCACTGTCATGTAAGACAATTTTTCTTCAGAATCTGTATTGCATATCTGTAAGTCTACCGTTCACCCCTGCTTAGAATATTGCTGTCACATATGGCCTGGTGCCCCTGTTAATTACCTTGAGCTCCTTGATAAGATCCAAAGAAGAATCAGCAATATTATTGGTCCTGATCTGGCAGCTTGGATTCAGTCACTTGCCCACTGCTGTGAGGTTGCCTCACTGTCAATTTTTTATAAATACTTTCATGGTAATTTTCCAGATGAGCTCTTTGCTATGGTACCTAGACTTTTTTTAATTTAAGCAAGTACTAGACTGGCATCGAGATCTCATCAATTTACAGTTGAGCTGGCTAGATGTATCTGTAAGTTCTATACCAACAGTTTCTTTTCTTGCACTTTTTGCTTGTGGAAATCCCTTCCAGCTCCATGCTTTCCTGCAAATTTTTATCTGCAAATTTTAAATGCAATGTCAATTACTATCTACTGTCCTCCTGATTACTCTTTTTTTTCTTTCTGCTCATCATCTGTTCCTAATTCCTCCACATCCTGTAACTACTTATATTTTAGTGGTTGTTCTAGCTTGCCTGGGGTGATACCAATTAAAAAAAAAAAAATAAATATAATGAATTGTCTATATATTGATTATATTTATTTTCTTGATAATATATTTTTATAAAATTTTTTATAATAAAATCCAATATTTTTTTTGAAAAAAAAAAAAATTTATTTAACAATAAATGGAAAATTTTATTTTTAAATTCATTTTTTTCAAATTTTTTTCTTTATTCTATTTTGTAATAAAATTGAATGCAAAAAACATTTAAACATAAACAAAAAATGTTTTTGTTAAAAAAAGACAATATGAGTTTTTTAAAATATCATAACCAAAAATTGCAAAGCCTCCTCAAATTTTTTTTTTATTTGAGATTTTCAAGAGATATGACTGTCAATGATCTCAATTAAAAGCTCCCTAAGATAAAATTACTTTTTTTGCTTGTGGAAAATTTTTAATATTTAATTTAAAACTTTGAAAACAAGAGAATTATTTAACTGTTTTATTTAAATACATAAATTCTATAAAAACATTTTAAAAAATGTCCAGGAAATATTTTTTTTTTAAAAAACAAACACAAAGGTATAGCTTTTAATTTTCTTATTTTATTTAAAAATGGATAAATATAATTGATATTTGAATGAAATATATGAATGTGTGTATGTATTTTATATATATATAATCCCACTTTTTCTTAATTTTAAAATTTATTAATATTTCAATCCATGCACCCATTATACAACAACATATATCATGTTTTATTTAATTTTGCCGAATCTATATTTAAGTAAGTAAAAAATTTAAATAAAATTTTGAAAAAAAAAATTTAAAAAAATATTTCAAATTTTTTAAATTTCTTCTTTAAAATTAAAGAAAATAAACTTTTTAAAATAGATATAAGGGACTTTTTGAAGGCCAAAAAAATGCAAAAAATTTAAACAAATCTTTTTACTATATATATATATATTTTTAAACAGAACTATTTTTGATATGAAAAAAAAAATAATACTTGAATAAAAATATATTGAAAAATCCTGACAATTTCAATGAAATAAACTTGTAATGTTAAATTTATTACAATTTTTTGAGTTTTATTGCCTAAAAAGTTTATAATATATAATATTAGTTATTGAGCTTTTAGTTTTTGTAAACCCCTTTTTAAATATTTTTTTTAATCAAATCTATTTATTATCTTTCAAAATGCATCTCTGTCTTTTTGCTCTGCAAGTTTTCAAAACTAAAAAAAAATTTCTTTGTTTCATCCATAATGATAAAAATTATTCATTGAAATTCCCAATATGATGGAAATATCTGTTTTCTTGTGTTTAAATTTGTTTCAAAAAAGTCCATTTGTCCAGTTTTAATAAAGCCATATTCAATGTATTAAAAAATTTTTAAATAATTTATTTCCTGGCAAATTTTGATGATGGGTCAAAAGTTATAAAATCAACAGAAAAATGTTTTACACTACTAAAAGTTTTTTTTAATAAATTTTTTTTTTGAAAGAATAAAATAGAAAAAAAATATTTTGATATTGAAATTTTTAAAATCTGATTAATAAAAAAAAATATAATTAAAATAATTTTAAAAAAATAAAATTCAAATTATGATTCAATTAAAAATAGCAATTTGAAAAATATGATTTATAAGATTTCTTGACCCATACTTTATTATTTTTGATAAATTGTGTCAAAAACATTGAAAATAAAAATTGTGAGTTTATAAATTAATAAAATCAAAACATTCTAATTATTTTTTGCCATTCAATTTTTATCCATCCCTTCAACAAAGTGCAAAGAATATAACTAGAAAATTTTTAATTTTTTTTTTTTGAAGCTGAAAAAGATACTTTGATTTAAAAAAGACTTATATTTTTACCTGATTAAAAGACTTTTTGACTAAAAAAATAAATTAACATAGAATGTTCTCAAGTTGTATAATTTTTCTGATATTTTCATGAAAAGGATCCGTCCCTTTCCTAAAAAAAAAAATTTTTATTTTTAATTCAATTGAAATATTTAAATATTAATTTTCAACTGGCAAAATGAATGCTTAACAAAATATGACTAGCATAAGACCAGCGGCCCCGTTTCAAACAAGTAAGTCCAGTTTTTTAAAAATGAAGGTGTCCTTTTTTTCAGTTAAAGGGGGGTCAAAAAAATCAACACATTCTGATAATTAAAATAACATTATTTCCGTTATTTTTTATCATTAAAGGCTCTGATTCATTTTCAACCAAAAAGGTTGCCCATATGAAAAATAGGAGTATTGCTTTAAACATTTAAAAACCAAACTTTGTTTACTTTCCAAAAAATGGGGAATAATTTTTCAATTTAACCCCTAAAAAATGGTTTACACATTCTGATCCTTTTCCAGGCAGAAATTTTTCTGAATGCTGAAGCAATTTATATTCCTTAAGCAAAATTATTTTTGTTTTTCTTTTCGTTTGAACCATTATTCAATAACATGAAGAAAAAATAATTTTAAATGAAAACAAAAAAAAAATTATCTCACAATATTTATTTGATTTTAATTATTTTTCAAATTAAAAAACAAAGGATTTAAAATATAGAATTTTCTTATTCACAAATATTTGAAATGGTTCCAAATTAAAAAAAAACTTTTAGTTAAATTTATAAAATATAATGATATTGTTAATAAAATTATTTTTTAAATTTTGATTTTAAAATTTAAAAACCAGAATTTAGGCTAAAAAAAAAATACAACTCAAAAAAAAATTTAAAACTTACCTTCACAAAAACTTTTTATGGTAATGTATTAAAGTAACCAATTACTTAATGAAATATTTTTAAAAATCTATTTATTTTCTCTTTTTGCGTCTCTGTCTTTGGGCAGATCTTTTACAAATTGCCCTAAAAAAGTTACTCCGTACAAAACATGGAATTTGAACCTAAAAAAATTGAGGAATTAATTGGTTAGAAATGGCCGCATCATTTTTTTGTTTTTTATTTGTTTTTTGACCGTATAGGCCAATGTATTATTTACCATTTAACCTTTAAGGTGTTGTTTAAATACCAAATTACTATAAAGTAGAGTTGGGGCTTTTTTTTCTCAATATTCCTATCAGAAATTGAGCTCAATTTCCTTTTTATTCATATAGATTCCATAATATAGGTTTTTTAAATAGCTATTATGTTTTCTTACTCTTCAAATATTGAATGTATGTATACTAATTCTAATTTCTATTTTCCCATCTTTACACTATATTAATATTATCTTTAAATTGTCCCTTTTCTGTCACCCATGAAATAAAAATAATTGTTTTTTAAAAAAAAAAAAAATTTATACGCAAGATTTCAAATGGTCTTTAAATTTGTTTATAAAGAAATTTTTATCATTGAATTTTTAAAAGTTAAACATTAATTCAATAAAAATAAATTTTGAATTCTGCAGTTTATTGATGCCTATCGCATCTTTTCTTTTTAGATACTGTGATAATGGCCAAACCAAGAGTTTTCCAGAAAGCTAAGTTTAAATGCCGCCTTTGATAAAATAAATTTTCAAAATTCATAATAAAACGTTTTGCAATTTTGGATAAAAAAGAAAATAAAAGTTAATATCCTCTTGAACCATTGAAAAAAAGATAATGAAATAATCTAGAATATATTAATATATATTTTAACCTCAAATAATCTGGCAACACTGAAAAAATTTAAATAGGATGAAATAGGAGCTTTAAGATTTGCTTTAATACGCACACATATAAAAACACACATACAAAAGTACTTTATATATAAGATGACCAAAAATACAACTATCATCATAAATAAAACATTAATTTTTTAACATCAAAATACTTTTTTTTCAACCAATTTGCCATTTCAATTCAACTTTTAATTCTGTTATAAAAAATAAACAGCCCATGCATTAAATAAAATGTTCACCAATGAGAAAGGATCTTAAAGTGCATATGATTAATGTGCGCACAAAATTAAACTATTACACAAAAAAAATTAAATAAATAGCATTTTTTTTTTCGCCCAAATTTTAATAGCCGTTAGACATTCAACATTTTTTTAGACCGTTTTTTTGGCAATTGATTTAACTATTAATCCATATGAATACATGCACAATATATTTTCATTTAAATTTTTATTGCTAAAAAAAATTTTTTTTTTAAACAAAAGAAAATATTCATATGGCCTTTTTTTAATTTTATTTTGAAAAAACTAATATTCAGGCCACTGCCAGTGAGTTTATTCCCCACTTGTTACTCCACTACTTTATCAAGATACAAAAAATTTAAAAAAAATAATTTAAAATACAAAATAAAATTATTTATTTATTTACTGTTAAATGGAAATCTCTAGTCTTTAGAGAATAGTTCTTTAAAATTTGTTTAATTATGTGAAATGATATTTTTATATTTTGATTGACTGATTGATTGTTTTTATGGTTTTTATGAGTTAAACTTTTTTTAGGTTATTTAAAATAATCAAAATTTTTTTTTTTAGATTATAGGAATATTTGGAGATAATAATGATTTACTAATACAAGTCCCACTAATTAACCCATAGCTGGTGGGAGAAAAGAGATGGATTCATACCTTTCCCAAGAGTATTAGCACGTAAATGAATATAACGAAACTGACTAGAATTGGAACTCAGCTCTCCGAACCATTATCCATTACACCACCTACATATCCAAGATATCGAAAATATGTTGTTTCTTTGCATGAATGGGTAGGTGTACATGTAAGAGTGGTGTGATTGCTTCAGATCTTATGAAGTTTGTTGTCTCCCTTTGTTGGGTGTGATAATTCCCAGAGGAAATCCCTTTTCAGAGCCGGTCCTTGTTTTTGTACTCTACGTCTGTGAAAAAGGACTGTTTGACGACCTCTTTTATCAAGACCGTCTTGAAGTACAGACGCCGACTTGTGATGCTGAATTTGTTGATGTGCCTGTTTGAGTATCGACAAAAAGAAGAACAAGAAAAAGAAGACAAGACCCAGGAAATAGTGTGAAAGGCATTTTCCAGAGAATTCTCCAAATTCCTTGTGTTAATTCAGCATATTTCTGCCGATGCTAGAATTCCTACTGGCAACATTGTTTGTTCAACTGAACGTAGTAAGAGTTTTTTTTTCTTCTTGTAAAGTCCTTTTTACTGGAAGCTTTTTTTCTACAAAGAACCTTTTAAAAAACACCTTTAGTTCCTAAATTCGTTTACTATTTCTATTTATAGTTTTTTCTTTCAACGAAATCGGATTTACATTTTGCTTTGTAGCTGTTTCGAATTTTTTTTCGATAAATGCGTGGGCAAATGTTGTATTTTTTATTTTTTTAGCCAATAGGATTTCTTGAAACATTTAAATTAGTCTCCTGAATTTGAAAAATTTTTTATGTCAGTTGAGTCTATTTTTGCACACATTTTTTTTGTTTTGCTATGGAAATTTCTCGAAAAGTATTTTTTTTCAACAACCAATGAGATTCAAAAAAATGTTTTCCAACAAATGAATTTGTAAAACTTTTTGTGTGTTAAACCCTTTCACCTCATTATTTATTTCGTCACTTTAATTTCTGGTTCAACAGCAACTGGTTTTCCCAAACAGTCACCTATTTAGGTATTACTAGCGAATTCAGTGTTTTCAAACTTCTGTGATCGTAGCTTTTTAATCTTTCAACATGATTTTTTAAGCATGAGGTTTTATATATTTTTTATTACATCTTTATAATCTACTATTCATCCATGCACTGAATATTGCTGCCACATCTAGTCTGGTTCTTCTGCAACAAATCTAGAGATTCGATAAAATCCAAAGAATCTGCAATATCATCTATCCCGACCTAGCATCTCAGATTCAGTCATTTCTTCCCCACAGCCTGTGCCTTTTCTATAAATATTTTCATAATAATTATTCTAATTGGTACCTTAATTTTACGAATGTAAACGCAGTACTAGACTGTCAGATCGTGTCATTTTTCACAGTTGAAATGGCTAAATTTATTTATTGTACATATGTACAATTATGTCACAAGGCCGAAAAGGGGGGTGGGTGGAGGCTGGTCTTCACTAACTATCTTATACCTAGCTAATCGATTCACAACCCATTCACTCATTACAATTTCCTCATTCACCATAAAAACTCATCCGTCACCAATCAATCCTCCATACACCATAATGTTGCCTCCAGGGGACCTACAAAACGCGATGTCACCCCCGCAAAATTTTGATAAAAAAATCTAATATAAAAAATTCTAATAATGACAATGAGGGGGGGGAGGAACCCAAAAAAAAAAATAAAACAAAATCGATTTTTATTTAACAAAATGTACAAGAGGGTACTGTCTGGAGAAAACAGATGTTTGTATTCTGTCCCACCGGACAAAATCTGAGTTTCCTTCAGGGAGGGAAAGAGGAAAAAATATCGGAAAACGAAAATATAAAGTTGTCAGTCGAGATAAAAAGGGGGCCAAAAACAAACTGGGGAGGTTGGTCGACTGCCGGAACCAAGAGAGTTGTCGGCAGGCCAGGAACAACACTTTGATTAACTAGGTACACAGATTCGTCTAACCGGTTAGGGGAGGGTTCGTCCGTCAGTAATCAATGTGACGTAGGTTGACCAAAATAAAATCATCCTCTCCGTTCACACTTACCAAACTCGCCTCTTTCCCCATTTCGCTTAATGCAAATTTTCTATCAGTTCTAATCTTCATCTTGAGCTGATGCTCAAAGAATGGATCAGATCCTGATGAGAAAGACGGTTGCCTCGCAAGACTTCCTCCATTTGCGTCGTCCAAATCACCATTCGGGCCGTGGCCAGCAGCGTCAGAAACACCATTCGTTTCACCCCAGAATACGGGGGCGACACATTGTCACACGCGTACGCGCGATCAATGAGCACGAGCTTTTCGGGAGCGATACGAGCCGTCAACTCGCTGACATGGTCCCATAGGGGGCGGACCCGAGAACAATGGTAGAAGGTGTGCAAAGCCATTTCTTCTAAGCCAAGGTCACATTGCTCACAGTTTGACAAATCCGCTAACCCCCATATGAACGCCTTGTCATTGAGAGATTCCGAATCAGTTGCCAGGTAGGCGAAAACAGGGTTACTGAGATAATCCGCCGCTGGCGCCCAAGACCAGAAAGAGCGAAACTCCTCCTCCGACAAGTCGAGCCGCTCACGTAGAGGATCCTTCGTTACCCACCTCCACTAAATAACGATAGAAGACCTTCATAGGCCTTGAAAGGTCACTGGACCGAGGAACGATTGTCAAGACGTACCAACATTCGCGAAGGAAATCCGATTGATCCAGGGGTTTACGATGGCGCTCAACCCACAAGATGGGGGTACTGATAGTAAAGGAAGGGAACGCGTCCCTAACAATCCCCGCCATAATCGAATCTCCTGTTAAAGAGCGACGTAGGAAAGCCAAACTCGAGGCGAGTTTGTGGCTCGCAAAGTGTGGCATTCCCAGCCCCCCCCCCCCACCCATGACACGGACGTTGTGCACAGACTTCTCTGTCGACCTGATGCTTGCGTCCCCTCCATAAAATGGAGGATAGCGAGCGCTCGAGCGGCTTCTTATGATCTTTAGAGAGGAAGTACGAACACTCGATAAAGTACAAGAAGGAAAACGTATGTGGCACACGCCTCCGCCCTGCCCTTCACGGACAACCTCCGTCGACGCCAAGTCTGACCGGCCGCGTCGACCTTTGCTCGTACTTCAGACCAATTTTTCTCCAGCTGGAGGTCGGGTCCAAACCACACTCCAAGAATGCGGACAGGACCGTCCGTCCAACCGAAGGGCCCCGGAAGATCGACCCCTTCCAGGCACCTAACCGCAAGCCGGACGACTTGTCGCGGTTAATCTTTGCCCCTGTCACCTTTTCGTACCGATCAAGCGCCTTCAGTACCACCTCAATGTCGCTGCGGGACGACACGAAAGCAGATACGTCATCGGCGTACGCGGAAACTCTGGCTCGAGCACCTCCAGGGACAGCGATTCCACGTAGGGCCGGACTGCACGCCCCGTCCCTCAGCCGGCGAAGGAGAGGCTCCAACGCCAAAGCGTAAAGTAGGGGCGACAGTGGACAACCCTGACGAACCAACCTAGACAGCGCAAAAGCGCCCGACAGCTTTTCCGTTCACCTGTACCACAGCACTGGGGGAGCGATACAGGAGGCTAATCCAGCGGCAGAAGTCGGGTTCGAATCCGGCGGCCTGCAGGACAGCAGCAAGGTAGCGATGGTCAACCCTATCAAATGCCTTGGACTGATCCAAATTGATCAGCGCGGCCTCATCGTCGTCTTTACACCCTCTATGATCGTGCGGATCAGATGCAGGTTCCTCTGAATTGTTCGGCCCTCACAGAGCAAGTCTGCTCAAGACCCAACAGAGACTTGGCAACTGACTGCAAACACTCCTGCAGCATCTTGGCCGAAATCTTTAACTCTGTGTTTAGCAGAGTTATGGGCCTATAATCATCTAAATCCCACCCAACACCCTTGCCCTTTTTCAACAGCGTGATCACACCACTGGTGAAACGTTCGGGGATGGCCCCCTGCCGGAGCCAGTTGTTGAATACGACAGTCAAACTCGTACAATTCATAGGGCAAACCACCCAGACCGAGCGACTTGCCTCTGCCGACCTTCTTCAATGCCGCGTAGACTTCGCACTCTGTGATCTCTCCCTCGCAGCTAGCCGCTTCAGTCGGCGAAAGCCGAGGAAAGTCAGCCAAATAGCTACGAAACTCCTCGTCACGGAGACCAGGCTCCTTAGTAAACCAGCTCTCGAAATGTCGTCGAAACGCCTCGCACATGTCATCAGTGGCCCGAAGAGTATGCCCCTCCGGGGTTTTGACTTCACGAATGTAACGATCGGAACCTCGACGGATCTCCTCCTTGCGCAATTCTGCACCCATATTCACCGCTTCAGAAGACATCTTGCTTAACCTATGTCTAATTACCTGGCCCATGTAGCGCTCGCTATTCAAACGCTTCAGGGCCTCCCCTAGCTAAGCTATCTCTAGGGGATCCCCCCCAGCCACCGCCCGGGAAAGACTATCCTTAAGAGCCTTCACCTTTTCAGCTCTATCTAGGGCGAGCCGTTTGCTAAAATCAGTGGTGAAGGACCTAATCCTATCATTTAAGTCCTCCCACCACCTATTCCCGATAACCGCCCCCACTAGTTCCCCCACTGCACTAAGCTAAGCTGTTGCTCCCTGAAGTCCTGCCTGTCCAGTAAAGACAGATTGAACTTCCAGTAGCCAGCCATTCTAGGCCTACAATCTAACGCCACCCGGGCACAAACAAGTTTGTAGTCCGAATAGCCTACCCAGTGGAACGTGGGACAATCTAACAAATCTACGTCGGCTCCTCTAACTAACATTCTGTCCAGGTAGCTAACCACCAGGTCAGAAGGCCAATTAAGAGCCCACGTCCACATCTTCCCCCCAGGGTGATCGACCCGGTATCTATCAACGAGACCAAACTCGTTGATCAATCAAACCAAGCTACGATCGCCCCTTTCCCGCTAGCTCCCCGCCCTATCTAACTTTGGGTTCAGGATGGCATTCCAGTCCCCATCAAGACTAGGCGCGTTGAATCCACCAGGAACGGCCCCAACCGCCGAAAAAACGTAACCCGCTCCTTCTGGTCGTTGGGCGCATAAACCGCAACGACCCGAAACGAACCACTTTTCACAGCAATATCGGCCATGATCAACCGGCCCTCGGTATCGGTATGCACAAGGTCCACCTTCGCATCAAGAGTACGCTTCATCAGCAAAGAAACTCCTCTGGCATGCCGGTCCCTATATGCTGAATAAACGACAAAGTCGTTAGACAGCACACACGCATCGATGCTGCAAACAAAGTGGGTCTCTTCGATCGCGGCAACATCCACCCCGAACGACAAGAGGTCACGGAGCAGGCGGGGCAGCCTTACTTCGATCCCTCAAGCCATTCGCATTCATACATGCTATCTTGACAGACATCGATTAGGCCTGAAAAAAAAAAAAAAAAAAAAAAAAAAAAGTAAGAAAAGAAAAACCTACTCACATAGGGGCCGGAAATCTGCGTCGGTAAGGACCCCGACGAATTGTCCTAGGCTCGTTACACCTAGCTCTGACGTCATTTGTCCTTTCAGGACAATTCCGCCGACATCCCTGGGGTAGGTTAATTTTATACTGCCCGTATCAGCGGGGGTTAGTAGAACAGATCAATTAGTATACTGACGTAATTTCCTTTTTCTTAAGGAAGAGTCCATGTCTGCCATTCTCATGTTGGAAAATAAAAATTCTTCAAACACATGTTTCCAAACTTTTTAGGTAGGCCCCAGTGCAGGTTATGACTTCCAGGGCATTTGGAAAATTACGGGGATCTTCCACGAAAGGAAAACCCATCTACGGTTGACATTTTATAAAAAAATTCTGGGACCCAATTTGGCCTTTTTTGTCTTTTGGATCCTTGTAAAGTCTTCCACCCTTTTGTGGATTGATTCTTCAGGAACAAAAAGTTTTTTATTTTTCTTTCTGATAACTTTGGGGGTTTTAAAGATGAGGACGGAAGGAGGAGGATTTTCAACTGAAGGAAGAAATTAAAACAAGGTCTCGGTTGCTGTTGCTGCGAATGGAAAAGAAGGGAGGTCTTAGATTTAGGTCCTTCAACTTTTCTTTCAGGAAGCAGGTACGGAAAGGGACCTGGTTTTGTCCATTGCCCTCTCCTTCCCGGAGTGCTTTTTGTGGTGTTTCTTCTTTTCAGCTCTACTTCTTTTTAGAACCTTTTGCCGAGGTGGAGACATTTTGTCCACCGCCATTTCCTACCTCAGTTTGCTGCTGCTTTTGTTTTTTTTCCTTTTTGCTTTTGTGTTACTATATTCTTTTTGGGCCTTCTTTTACTTCCATTTTTTTTTTTTTCATTCTTCGCCTGCTGCTGTGGTGGTGGTTGCTATTTATTTCTGTTGTTTTTCAACATTGGGGGAAGGGGAGAATGCACGTTCTTCGACCTCCTACTAACTGCCAATTCCTTCCAGGCACCATCCAGATCTTTGTCCGGCCTGGCCACCCGACCGTTGCTGCTTCTGTTGCAGGTGCCGGCATCATATTGAAATTTGTGTTCCCAAATTCTTGCCACACGGCCAATAATGTAAACAACCGGTAACCTCTACTACGACCCACATTTCTTAATTGAAATCACAACAAGATTTTGGGTTAACATAATCAAATCCTTTTCCAACTATAGTTCGACATCTTCACGGCGATGCCTGATTTTAGTCCGCCGTGTGCCCTCTTTTGAGTCTTCCATTATTTTCCGAATTTCCGAAATAAAAATTCCCTGCTCTGGTCTGTCTTCCGAAATGATCCACATTGGTTCCATGGACTGTAATCTTTGCTCTTACGGGTGCCCATTTAAATCTCTTGCAGTCTCAGGGTTTTTTGTGGTTATTTTCCTGGTAAAAAATTGGCCTCCTTTGTCCGGTGGGAAAAAAATTTCGATGTCCCAAATTTACAATTGGCGTCTTTTTCAAACTTTTTTAATTTGGTAAATGATTATCTTCTTCACTACAAATTCATTTTTTTTTTTAAAATATCCTCAAACGTTTTTTTATTCAAACCGGGCCATTATTTCTGCACCCAGGATATTTTTAGACCAAATTTTTTTACTGAAGACAAAAACAAAATTTTTGATTTGAAAACTTCATGGTGTTAAAACCCACCATCGGTTTGTTGAATTTAGGCCCAGTTAGACACCGGTGAACCAAAATGAAATTTTTGGAACGAAAAAACAATGTCAAGAACAAACAAAATAAAAAAAGAAAAACGTTGACAACCAAAGAAAAAATTAATTCAAATAAATACGAAAAGTTACTGCAAACAAAGACCGTGGGAAAAAATACAAAAAGAAATTTTTTTTTTGAAAAGAAAAAATTCACAAAAATGTATGAACAAATAAACTGAAAATTTTTTTGAAAATAAAAATTCAAAAACTTACCAGCTCGTCCGTAAATAAACAGAAGCTCGTCAAATACACTGAAAAAAACCCACTGGTAGCGTACTGGTATTTATTGTATATAAAAATACAATTATGGCACAAGACCGAAAAAAGGGGAAAGTTGAGGCTGGTCTCCACTATCTAATCCGATTCACGACGAAAAAAAAAGTGACTAAGAATATGAGGAACGATTTCTTCAAGTACTCCCTGGCTAGAGGGAGTAGAAAACCGTAGATATAAAATTACTCATGTTGTTCGTTGTTTGAGAAACACTGCCTAATCCGCTGCTCTAAAGGTAAAATTTTGGATTAACAACCAAATGGTCTTTCAATCGTCCAGTTTAATCTTGAAAAAGAAGGTCATTTTCTATGGAACGTTTTAATCTTTTTGGGCTATAATAATGCATCCCAATGAAATGATAATTATTATTTACAAATTATATATACAATTCAGATGAATGATGACGAAGGGGAGGGGTGAACCCCAAAACAAACTAAATATCGAAACAAAGCAAAATTAAACAAATGATTTAGGACTCGTCCAACCCTTCGAAAAAGAGAAGCCGCTGTATTCTGCCCTTGGACGAAAAAATCAAGAGACTATCTCGCTAAGGGAGAAAAAAAGAGAAAAAAATATATTTTTTGGGAAATAAATAAGGCTGACCACAGTCAAAGATGAAAAGCACAGATCATGGCTAAAGAACTAGGGATCTTGGGAATCCCAACATTTAGATAACTAACAAAAGATGTGGGGCATTTCAACAGTTTTACTCACAAATTAAAGTAAATTTGAGCTTGTTTTTAACTAACCAGGGAGGAAATTGAAAGGGCTAAACGTAAGTTATGCTAACAAACAGTTTCTTCTCTCGATCTACCAAACACAATCCTCTTACAAATTTCAATCATAAAATGTTCTGAAAGTTTTCCACTTTTATTTTCTTTATTGCCTTTTTCCAGTAAATTTTTTTTTAAATGTTGTCCTGTGAATATTTTGAAATTTTCTATAAATTGTCTTATTTCCGTGTAATTGTATGATATTTGGTGAACTCAATTAATAATTAATTAACGTTAAAATTCTATTTAAAAAAAATAGGTCAACGGAATTAACCTTTTAATGAATTACTAAATTTATGGCAGTAATGGCGGACGAATGACTGACAAGAAGTCCGATTTTTTCTTGTCCATAACTCAAAAAAAAAACGGTAGGATTTTCATAATTTAATTAATTGTTAATTCGAGTTCAGCATGTACATTTACACGGATATATGACAATTTTTGAAAATTTTAATAGATATTTAGCGCGGAGCTTAAAAAGCAAACTTATCGCCTTGCTCGAGTACCGAATAGTTTAAAATTGTTTAATATAAAAAAAATAAATTATGAAAATTTTTTGTAATTTTTTTCCGCTAAAAAGGAACCCTGTTGATTTTTAAAAGTCTAAGACTGGTTAATTGTTAGAATTAGTTATGCACAATTGTTGATACAAAAATAATTTTAATTATTATTTTTATTAGTGAAATTGTTTATTATAAACATAACTTTCATTCAAAAACAAGCAAAAAGATATATTTTGTCTGGAAATATATTCGCATAAAAGTACGTTTGTTTCATAAGACTACACTTTCAATGTTTCTTGTCATTGTTTTCTTTGACAAGGTCAGACAAATATGCCTTTTAATTGCATCTGACAAATCAAACTTGTTTTGTTTTTGTTTCAGTAGTGAAATCCTAATAATTTATCATTCCTACCATCAAAATTCTGTCCTAATATGTCTCTTAGTCGATGACAATTGATACAAAGCAAAGTTGATGGCCAGAAAAAGGAACAAGTGGTTTTTAAGTCGGTTTTCTTCTTAAAAGGGGCTTGGTTTGACTCCAAAACTTCATCCAATGTACCCTGTCAGCCGCTCTGGAAAATAAACTCAAACTTTACTTTTGCCAAAAAAAAATGACGATATTATGTTAAAGAAGCCGTTCAATTATGAATCCAGATGTGTGCTTTGGGAGTTATTAAATTCTTTTCTTTCCTCCCTTTTTTGTTATTATATTTCCATTTAAAAAAAAAAATCTTTTTCCATTTCAATTCACGGAACTTGTCTCATTTACCATGTTATTAAATGTTTCTTTTAATCTTTTTCTCAAATACCAACTGATATTTAACATATGACTTTATTTCGAGGAGGAGGGATTTGTTAAATTTGTAAAAGTGATTTTTCCATAAATTAGAAAATAATCAAAGCCACTACCTGACTATTCTATCCTACAAATTGGTCGCATACTTCGTTTTTATAAGACATTTTTGTTGGTCTTTTGATTTATTACAAATGCGAGTAATAAAATTTGGACAGGTTTTAAAAATTATTGAAATTTTATTTTAATGTTTGGAAAACCATTTTCCGAAGAAATTTTAATTCCTTCAATTTTCGTTCTTCCATCACTCTCAATCAATTTACTCTTTAAAAAGAAAAAAAAACAATATATAAATTATTTTTAAAAAATTGTATGTAAAATCACTTACACTCACACTTATCTGCATACCTTTTACAATCGTGCTAACTACTACTTCATCCGTCACCCAGGCTTTTGTTTTTACAGTACACTTTAGTTTGCTGCCTGTCTTTGTTTTTTAACACATTGTAAAATGCACAATAAAATTGGCAAGATTCCTTAATGTGAGATTAAAAATATGAAAACAATGATATGCACTACTTACTAGCGTTTATTTATCTTCTGTCTCTTTCCATAAATAAGTGATTCAATTGTTTTTTTAATTAAATGTAGCAAACACTATTCTTCTTATAGAATTTTGATTCAGATCAAAAACTATGCTTTTAATTAGTATAATTTTGAAAAATATACAGTGACTGTTTACTAGTGTTTGTGATGTGTTTTTAAAAAAAGGGGGTGGCCTTACAATACATTTTCAGTTTTCACTCAGCGTCCGAACTGTATTCTGAACACTAGAACACAGATCATTTTAAAAATAAAAAAAGTAAAATAATTTACTATACATTCGGTGACTAATTATTTATAAAACAAAGATAATTAAAATAAAAACGGTTGGATCTGCCGCCTTTTAGTTATTAATTTCGGACGCAGGACTCTGAGATGCAGTCAGACTATTTTTTTTATTAAAAAATTTTTTCTTCATCCTTTGTTTGCGTTTTTTTACCAATTCTTATTAGATACAAAAGTTCAATGATATACCACCGATTTTCTGGAACTCTTGGTTCCCGAACTTTGTCCGATTACACGTTTTTACCGGACCAAGAGACGACACATCCCCTTTCTCCCAGAACCAAGGACATTTGTCATGTTGTTGACTACTTTGTTTTAATAAATTCATTTCGTTTTTGCCTTGAAAAAATCCACATTGAACGGAATGTGTTGGCTAATATTACAGTTTTCCTTTTGTCTTTTACAGTTAAATATTGTCTTTCTGAGAAATCTTTTATATATATATTCATTTCTGTAGTTTCTGTAAAAAAGCAGAAATATTTCTCCTCCCGATGATGGCCATTTCGGTCAATGAAACTAGTCGAGGAAATGGAATAATAATAAAAAAAAACGAAAGAATATTAATCTACAACCCCAGTGTCTAAAATTTTAATTTTTATTTTCTTATTCAAATGTGTGTGATAAGGGAATTAATTCCCTTCGTCTACCGCAACAAAAAAAACGCTGCTGTTTAAACACTAAAAACTTAGTTTTAATCTTTCTTTTTAATAATATGTAGCAGTCGCTATGAGATTGTCCCCCACTGCATAGTATTTTTATATTTAATCAAACTTGTTTCCAATATATATGTATACAATATTTATTTTTACTGTGATTATTGTATATTACTCATATCTTATATATAATATTATAAAAACCCTTTGTGTGTGTCTGTAACGTTTTAAACCGATATTTCGAATTAAAATATATTTAAAGTATTTTGTGTGTCTTGAGTATATATATATGTGTGTGTGTGAGTTTTGAATATTTAGTTAATAATGTTCAGCATTTCAATTAGTAAACTCAGATTCACAAATCATCGAGAAAATATTTTACTCAGCACGGTTCCATCTTTGTTTTCTCATTAGTGAATGAGGCCAATTGTAATAATAATTTAATTAAATAATTGGATAACTGTAGTAATTAAATTCCTGTAAGAATGGGAGTGGCGTTTTGCCACTGACAGAAAATGGTTTGGTCGAAAAAATTAAGGCTTATTCGCAATGCACCCAGTGAAAACGTCGTACCCACTAGGATAGCAAATCCGGACTTTTGCACTTGATCGTAACTATAGACACGCCATGCACGCACAGACACACACACACACACACACACACACACACCGCACACATATATATACATGTGTTTGTGTGTGGCATTATCTATGTTCGTGTCATATATATATATATATATATATATAATATTTTATATATATAATATATAATTATATATATTTTTATAATATTGTGTTATAATATTATATATTATATATTTTGTTTATATATATATATATATATATATTTTTAAAATATATATTTATATATATATAAAGGTTTTTAATAAAGAAATTTTTTTAATATTTTATATAAGGGGTTTGTAAAATATTGTTTATAAAATAAATTTAAAATAAATAAAAATTTTTAATAAATAAATTTTTATGTTTTTTAAAAAATTGAAAAATTTGTGGAAAATTATAATATGGGGTTTTAAAAATTTTTTATAAATAAATTGTTGTTAATAAATTTTTAAAAGGGGGGAAAAAAAATATAAATATTATGGTGGGTTTAATTTTATATAATATTTTGGTTTTTTTAAAAAAAAAAAAAAAAAAAAAAAAAAAAAATAATAATAATATATATAATTATATATATATATTATATATATTTTTATATATAATAATATATAATTTTTATAATAATAATATATATAATTTTTTATATATATGTATTTTGTGTGTGTATATATATATATTATATATATTTTATATATATATATATATATTAATAATTTTAAATAAAAATATAAAAATATATATTTTATATAATATAATAATATATATATGTGTGTATATATATATATATATTATATATATTATATAATAATATAAATAATAATATATTATATTTTTATAAAATATATTTTATATAATATATATATTATATATATTTTTTTATAAAAAAAAATAAATTTTAAATAATTTTTATATATATATATTTATATTTATATATAATATATATATATATTTTTATATATATATATATATATTATATATTTTTTATATATATATTATATATATTTATATATATATATATATTTTATATATAATATATATATATATATTTTTTATATATATATTAAAAATTAAGTGTTTATAATATATATTATTATAATATATTTTTATATATATATATATTT
>CAHIKZ030003395.1:37500-99108 GCA_903632075.3 Acanthosepion pharaonis | reverse complement strand
ACCAGATCTCTGTAGCCTCAAGTCTCCTCTTCCTCTGTGAGGAGATTGTCCAGCATTCACTGTCATATAAGAGGATTGATATTACATAGCAGTTATTTCCTAAATCCTTTTGTAGACCCTCATCTCTCTTGTCTCAACACTCTTCTACCTCTGTGAGGAAATTTTCTAGCATTCACTGCCATATAGAAAGACTAGTATTACACAGAAGTCCAACACTCTTGTATTCTCTAAATCCTTCTGTAGACCCTCATCTCTGCTGTCTCAAGTCGCCTCTTCATTATTGAAGAAATTGTCCTGTATTCTCTATAATACAGATTAGATATTACATAGTAGATCAGCACTCTTTTCTTTCTATCTAAGAATATTTTCTTTGCTTAGTTTCTGAAAGGCTTCTTTCACTATTTCTTTTTCTTTCTGGTTTTACTTATTCAATTTGCAATTTTTGATTTTTTTTAAACTTCCTCGTTTCCCCATTGCTTTTTCAATATCAGTCTCAGCATTTATTGGTGGAACATGTCTGTTGCCTCTAGCCTTGTCTTTATATGTAAAGAAATTGTCCAGAATTCTGTGTTGCGTATTAAATTACATATTACATACAGTCTAGCACGCTTTTACGCGTTTCCAACACAATTTTCTGTTTCTTAATACTTTTCTTAGCTTTGGTAAGTCATCTTTCCTTAATCCTATGCGCCTTCGGATTCCTGTCTCACACTTTCCGTTGTTTATTATTATACTAGATAGGTTAGTTAAATTTTTACACCTGATTGAGTTTAGCGTCGATTTTTAGTTTCTCTTAAGATGGTGACTTTCCTTGTTAATAGAACCTCCTCTCGGATTTTTCACCGAGCGGACACGATCCCATGTTGAGTTTTTATTCCTGTTCGCGTCGGTGCTCACAAAAGTTAGGAAAATCTCGCTGCACGCTTACAAGGAAACGAAAGCTGAAAATAAACAACACGCCATTTCCAATAAATTTCGTTGTGAATTTCAAGTGTACACACAAGAAAAAGGTTTAAATAGAACGTTCGTTTTCTGACGATGAGACTCGGGTTCGAACCTCACCATGGTTAATTTGTCAGGAAGGAGACTTCCTGATATCATCGAACTGGACGAATCTGGACTGGACTACATCACAGCGTGAGACACCTTGAAAAATGCCTGAAAATCATACCATGGGCTGAACTAAGCCATGTGAGTGAAATTCTGTAGACGGTGCCTGGACGAATTAATGTGACAAAGTTTTCTTTATTTTGATTTTATCATTAACACATTTTCATGCCACAAAAATATCAGCCAACAATTTACTTTTGCACGGCTTATGTAGATAGATGTGTACATAATAGTCGCGGAAAACGTCTGCTACTTCTGAAAAAAAACAACAAAAAAACATAAAAAAGGACATCTAAAATAAAAACATTTAAAGTGATAATTTTAGATTAACTATTAATTTAATTCATTCCTTAAAAATTACTATATATGAAGACATACACAATTTTCTCAGTTTACTGCAGGTCGAAAGCCTTTTTCAAGCTCTATCAGGCATGGCAAGTAATTTGCTTTACGCTGCCATGCTAACCAATTGGCAGGGGGGTTTAATTCAGAGTTGTTGCCCTACAAAAGCTACAACGTACCCTACTATTTTTGCTTATAGTGGGTAAGAAAAAAGATGGCGTACTGCCTTTCTCGTGCCTTTCGTATAGATGCAAAAGTGAATTCTAGAACCTCAGGCAACATTTGAATTCAGCCGATTGAGTCGGTATGCACACAAATGCAGAATGTCACAGCCTCAAAATCATGCGTGAATCCAGGGTTATTGTTATATGACGAATTTCTGTTGGGAACATTAGTTTTAGATGTTTTTCAACAAATTCAAAGGGGAGAGATAGTGAGGAAATTAATAATCAAATATATAGCAAGCATATCAGATCTCTAACCATAACCATTGGGCTTTGAATTATAGTAAGGTGCCTGATTCAATTAAATTCAGAAAGCAAGGACATTTCTCCATTCCCAGAAAGACAGGAACTGAAATATAGCAAAGTCTTCAAAATCCAGAGCAAGCCTAGTTTGAAGATTTGGAAAGAGAATAACACTCTTCAGGGGCAAATGCCAAAATCTGGCTAGTAGCAGAGCAAACGTGAAAAATACGAAAAAGAAATTTTTGGCTGATATTTTTGTGACTTATGAAAATGAGTTAATGATAAAAATAAAGAACACTTGGTCGCGATGACTTCGTTCAAGCACCGTCTACCCAATTTCATTCACAAGGTTTGAGACAGCCCGTTGTATGGTTTTTCAGGCATTTTTCAATGTGCCTCATGCTGGGGTGCAGTCCGGTCCAGACGCCTCCAGTTCGATGATATCAGGAAGTCTCCTTCCTGACTAATCAACCATGGTGAGGTTCGAACCCGTGTTTCATCGCCAGAAAGCGAACGTTCTATTTAAATTTGTTCTTGTGTCTACACTTGAAAATAAGTTCGTTTCTATGATTTAATAAACGAACTTATTTTCAAGTGTATACGCAAGAACAAATTTGAAATGTCCTAAAAACATTGAATTTGGAGGATCAAAATGTTTATTCTGTTTTATATGTGTACTAACATATATACGTGCATGTATTCACATTTTTATATATAGTTATTTGTGTAATCGTCTTGCCTATATCATTTATAATTTTAAATTATTTATTTTATTTTATATTACTGTTATTGATAGTATTATCTTTATGTTTTTATCCTTAGAATATTTTTTTAATTTGTTCTTTATATTTATCACTTGACTTATTTATTTAATTTATTTAATTTATTTTTTATATTATTTATTTCATTTACTTTATTTTATTGATGATGGATATTATTATTTTATATTTATATTTATATTTATTATTATTATTATTATTTTTAATTTAAATTTGTGATGATTATTATAATGCGATATGAAATTTGCTGTCTTAAATAACATATTACTAAGACTCTTTTAATTAAGATCACCGCCCTACGTAGCATATTAACTTGTTCAGCCCTTTAAGGAAAAAAATTGTTTCTAGGTCAACCTATCGGCTCATCATTTAATTCTTCCTTCTTTTCTTTTTTCTTTCGCTCCTCTCTCTCTTTCCCTCCCCTTCCTCTATATATATTAAGTAAAAACAATCCTTAAATATCTGTTTCAGTTATAATTTATTCCATGAATATATTTAAATATTCATCTTTTGAGACTGAAGTCTTTTCAGAATTTTTTTTTTTTAAATCCGTCTATCCGAAGAGAGGAATATTTAAGGATTTTCCTTATTTATTATTATATTTCTCTGTTATATTGAGCTCTTTTTGGATTAGTGTCCTCCTTGGAATTATCCGAACCAATTATCAATTGGTATATATATATATATAAACTCCGACAATTAGGCTATATGACGGTTCCGTATAGGAAACAAGTTCGATTCCTGTCGAAGGACAAATATTTTCTATGAGAATTTCTCGGCCATTCAGGCCGGTAAATGTTATAATAACATACTGTTTATTATAAAACAGAGCATTTACATAAATATTTGTATCTATAAAAAGTATGCATAATTATAAAAATGTCTTAATATATATATATATATATATATATATATATATGTGTGTGTGTATATATATATATATATATATATATATATATATATATATATATATATATTGATAGATAGATATAGATATATATTGAGATTCTTTTTTTCAGGTTTTTAGATGAGACGTTTAGCCATCTTGGCACCATTTTTCGTAAGAATCACTGAAAAGCCCTTTGAGTTATTCAGCTAAAAAAGATCAGGAAAAAAGAACATTCGGGCTTTCACTAATAGTACCAACATTTATACATCCATCTTCAAAGTCTGTACAAGAACCATCATTAGAACGTTGAGTAAGTTTAAGAAAAGAGGGAACAGTAAAGAGGAAAACTGGATCACGTGGTCACAAATGAAAGAAGGATCATCATTTTTACTTAGAGCTAAAGAGATCAATTAGAAAAGATCCAACTCAATTCATAAGACGTTTGGCACGTGAGAGAGGAGTTTCAGCTATGACAGTCCAAAGAGCAATGAAAAAAATCGTTCGTGAAACGCGTGAGGTAACTTGCTAGTCCAGAACAGAAAGTTAGAAGTTTACAGATGGTGAATATAAATAAGTAGGAACATGATCCTGGAATATATATATATATATATATATATATATATATATATATATATATATATATATATATATATATATATATGAACTTTTTCAATCCTTTACAAGCTTTCGATCATTAGCTATGATAAATTAATGATTAACATGTTATTTTCGTTTATGATCGATTTCATCACGAGTCTTGGAGAGTAATTAGACATTCTTATTGCTCAAAGTAGAGTCCAATAGTGTTATAAAATCTTCGGAGAAGGATATCTTTAATCATTTACAACGGTACAAAGCATAATGTAAAAGTTGGCCAATATGGACAATTTTGCCGTTACACCCGGTATATATAAATTGTCGAAAATGATGTTTATGATCAAGCATCACCCTATTCCCAATAACTTCCCAACAGATTAAACCTAACAACCGCCTGTCTCTACATCACGACGCGCGGTTGGCATATATATATATATATATATATATATATATATATATATATATATATATATTATGTGTTTTAGTGGACTCAGCAGTTTTCAATCTGCTTGTCTGAATCGTCTTCAAGAAGCGAGAGCAAGATCTAAAATGTCAGCCAATCCAACAGTGATCTCATCCCCAAATCCTCACTCTTGCTTCATATGTTGCCTCTTTTGTAAATCGCTACCGGATTTTAAGCGCCACTTAAGATTATCGCACAAAATTTCATAACTGAAATAATTTAGCTGTCAGATCCTCATACGTTGAAACCAATGGGAGAGTCCATTATATATATATATATATATATATATATATATATATATATATATATAACAGACAGCGTGCACCCGGTCAATCCTAACTGTGATTGTTGATATAAGCGTAAGACCAAAGGACTTCAACATCCGGCTTGTTGTTACTTGTTCTCAAATGTTATTATTTATTGACCTAATATTTTAGTTGTTTTTGGTCAAATCGATGGCTGCTTTTGAAGAACCCGATTTCACAGACTTTTGTAAGCAGTATAACGATATTTGCGATAGAGTTCCACAGGCGAGAATCGTGTTAGAAGAAATTGCTAGCAGAGAACCTAGGGCTACATTTAGCCATTTCAACTGTAAATTGATGAGCGCTTTTCGCCACTCTAGTACTGCGCTTAAATTAATAAAGTCTACGAAAGAAAATTTTATCAGAACAATTACCATGAAAATATTTATAGAAAGGGCTGAGGAAAGCTATGTTATGGCATTGGGAAAGTGGCTAAGTCGAGATGCCAGGTGGGACCGATAACATTGCAGATACGTCGTTAGATATTATCAATGGTTATATGTGGATTTTTGTTTTATTTTAACACCCTTATCGTACTCATCTTTCTGTTATTAAATGCATTTTCTATCTGCGAACCGGCTGTTTGTTCTCAGCAACGATTATGAAAATCTGGTATAAGAACATGGATTACTTTAATATACTATCCACTAGAGTGTATAAATGGTAAATGATAGTGGAATGAAAGGAATAACACAACTTTTGTTGAATAAATCTATATTCAAATTCCGGTTTCTAGGTCTGTTCTATTGTCTAAGAACTGAAATTTGTAAGTATATTTATTTCAACGACAGATTTGTTATTTCTTTCTGTTATCTTTTGCTATTTTTGTGGCAAAATGATCTATCGTTTAAGATGCTGGTATTAGTTTGCTTGGAAAATAATATCCGATTTTAGAATCAATCGTTATTCCTTAGTGTATTTAAACAGAGTTTAAATCAGGCAAAATAGGAAGCCCTGAAATCTATACATTTCTGTCATCGAGTTAGAAGTTTATTTATTGCTTTACGATAAAACTCTAAAGATTTGGAGGTCAAGAAATCATTGAATAGAGTCTCAGCATCCTCTGTGCAACGGAATGTCATTTGGTTAAAGCATTGCCACGGTGCTTGTAAAAATGGTACTCAGTAGACGAGAGATCAGGGTAATATGGTAGATGTGGTAAAGTCTCGTCTGCCAACTTGGTGATATTTTGCAATCTCACCCTGGCAACATGTGGCCGAACATTGGCATGAAGCAGAATTGCACCTCGTCGTCAATTAACCAATACTTGTCTCATTTTGCTTTACTGAATATGCGTTTCATCCACTTGCTTGCAGTAAATTTAGCCAATGATTTTCTGGTTAGAGTCCAGAAAGCTGTAATGGATAAACCCAATGGCAGGCTGCCGGACAGTCACAATAATTTTCTGTTAGTGCAATTTCAGATTTTAAAAGCCTTTGGCTCCTTCTCTAATAGTCATAAATTATCCATTTCTCATCACTTTTTGATCAAGAAATGCATTTTTTATGAAAGCAAAATCCAATACAAGTAAATATGCAAGAAGAGTTGTAGAATGTAACAATGCAAGATGCATCATAAAGACGGTACAATTTGTTCGTGGACATATAATGGTGTGAGATTCCAACTAAAGCGATGGTAGAAGAAAAGTGGTAAAAATTGATCGAAGCCTAAACAATGAAAACTATATTAGTTTACTACAATCTAATCTTCTGCCAGTTTGTGAAGATAGAGACATTTTTCAGCATTTTTTTTCTTGTGGATGAAAATGATCAGCTTTTAGGAAGACTGGTCAATGTCCTATTGTGATAGGAACTGAAGAAAAAAGTGCTCCAACAAAAAACACGAAATCGGCAAGAGCTTTGGAATTACGACCAAGAAGAATGGGTAAAAAATCTTTATGAGAAAATCTGCACATTTTTCTCTTCCATGCCACTACGTTTTGGTGCCTTGTACACTCTGTAATTTATTTAATAATAATGTTCACCCTATATAAGAGACAAATGACACTCTAGACAGAGTAAGAGGAAAATATGAGGATATGATCAGAAGATAACGGTTAACTCTAGAATTGAGCAATTTAGTATTGCAGCGATAGTGGAAGCGTCTTCTTGGAAGTCAGTATCCCGAAATAGCGGCTCCTGGGAAGAAGTTATTCGAGTGGAACTTACATCTCACCAATGGAATACATAAGAAATTAAGGTGGTTCGTTACAATGTGTGTGGCATTCGGGTTTTTGTTGCCTTAAAACTGGTGGAACTAAGGCATATACAATGGTACATATGTTATTTTACGTGTCCAAAATTCATATAATCGGATTTGTGGAACGAAAACGGAAATAAACACAAAGTCAATTATCAAACGACAAAAATATTTTCTGAGTTCGGTCGATAAATTAATAATTTGAAAATAAATAATTAACATTTTTTAACCAACGGGTCGCGTTCCTTCGTTGTAATAAAATAAAACATGCTTCATGATCCCTTTGAAGAGTATTTAATCAAAGTCTCTAGACGGACAAAACTAGGAAGGAGATAGAGACGGATACATGCGACAACAGATCACGACGGCGGCTTCAAACAGGAAGGAACGGCAACTGCTTACGACACGGTTTAAAAGAGATTCTCTTACTCATTCGTCCGTCTTCCTCACCACGTTATGGGCCTGACGATAAACTACATCCGGCAGCAAGATCTCTGTTTTGGGAAACATTTAACTACTTCTTAATTTCTGCCGTTCCCAGGTTCACCCTGACCCTGGGTGATAGCACCTGTTAGAATCTCAACTATAGGGAAATAATTAACCCTTTAACTGGGTTCAAATCACTATGAAAGTATAAAAATACATTTTCATAGTAAAAATACCAGCAATACATTTTCATAGTAAACTAGTTACCAGCAATATATTTTTTGTAAAAGAAATTACTAATGCTACCAAGAAAATTAAATTTCGGCATTAAATGACCCATAAGGAGTTGATATGCCGTTAAACTAACAAATCAGATCAAAGCTTCCAAGAAAATAAAATTTCGGTATTAAATGATCCATAAGAAGTTGATATGCCGTTAAACAACAAATCTAATCAATGCTTCCAAGAAAATTAAATTTCGGCATTAAATGACCCTTAAGGTGTTGATATGCCGTTAAACAAATGAATCTAATCAAAGCTCCCAAGAAAATTAAATTTCGGCATTAAATGACCCATAAGGTGTTGATATGCCGTTAAACACAATTTCAATAGCAACAGTATTCCCCGCCAAGTTACGTGACTCTCTTTCCACTTTATTTTCTCCCTTGCCTTTTTTTCACATGTACACGCGGAGAAATCATATCTTTTTATCTTAACAAACAGCTACAAACAGGGACAGAAAAAAAGCTTTAACACTTGTAGGGATATGGAAGGCGATTATCTCCCTTTGGTGGAAAATCACATAACAACCGCTTAGTAACGTCACTTCATATAGCGACTAAACTGACAGTCAATTTTCAGTTTTTTTAGAGCAGTCACCACATAAGGTCGCTTTCTCTTAGCCTGGGGCCTTTGGCCAGACTGAGGTTAAGTCGGCCCCTTCAGCAGTTTACAGTTCATGATGGCGTTTCTCTTTGTAAATATATCTTTCCCAGATATAGAATGATACTCCTGGATACAGTCCTTAATTTCGGGAAAACCCAAGACATGCAGTTTCCTGTTTGTCGAATATGTCCTCGCCTGAGACATAGATAAATCCGGTCCGTTTGAATCTATAGACCTAAACATCACTCCAGATTCAGTTTGTTTTCAGCAGGTAAACCGTAAGGTTGCCTTCTTTGGAAACTCCCCCCCCCCACACACACACTCCTTGGCCCGGACAGAGGCGTAATCTGCCTACCAAACAACTTAAAAGTCCATGGTGCCGTTTCCATCTGGGAATATATTTTTCCCAGATATAGACTCACTGTTTCCCATTCATGGAAGCTGTCCTTCACTGGAACATAGATAAATCCAACCCGTTTGAATGTGGAGTCATACACATGGCTTCTCCAGACACAGGATTATCTTCATATTATATGAAGCCCTTTTTTTGTTTCTCCTTACACTCTGCTCTGCTATGTAGGTATGTATGATATATTATTCTTCGCGTGAAAAACACGCACCCCCCCCACACATATATATTATAAAATGGACAAAGTCCGATAATTATTTTAAGACATTTTTTATGTTTATACGTTCTTTTTTTATAGATACAAATATTTAAGTATAAATAGAGCATTTACTTAAATATTTGTATCTATAAAATGAACGTATAAACATGAAAAATTTATTTATATATATACATATATATATATATATATATATATATGTGTGTGTGTGTGTGTGTGTGTGTGTGTGTGTGATTTTGTGTCTTAGTGGTGTTCTGTCCCGTCTGTGAAGTATGGTGTTATCATAAAACGGATATAATAATGCCCATAAAGGGGAAATTCAAATGGCAAAATAAATCTTTCTTCCATAGCTCACTATTGCTCTACACTCATACACGTAAAGAAAAAATTAATTGTAAAAACACGAAAACAAAAATACTTTATATTTTTATATTTAAAACAACCTTTCTCGTTTATTTTTATTTTTTGGGCTTGACTCAAATACGTAACATATTTATTTTTCTTACGTAAGGATTATATTTATTTATTCGGCAGACTCTCTTGGCTTAAAAGCATGAGAAGCCAAGAAACGAAAAAGAATTCTCTATATATATTGAGATGTAATTAATAGTAGTGTTACGTAGAAAAGAAATACCGGTGCTGGACATGGGAATACCTGATGCAAATGAAAATCTAAACTGGAAATGGCCCCGAACCTCATTCAGAACCACCTGACAGAATAGTTACAGTATGCGATTTATTCCTCGGAAGCAAAGCTTTGGTTTATGAATCCTTAACCTTGTGTTCTTCGTTCCTACTCCCGGGGGTAAGATGGAGAAGCGCGCATTTTATTCGTAAGCATGTATTCTGTCTTCTCAAAATTGATGGGAGACAACTCTTCCTTTTTTTTTTAACGCAAATTTTTACATAATTACACATACACACATTGAAGCGGACACCTCGAGGTGGTGTAATGTTTAGCAAGCTTGTCTAGCTAGAACAATTACGGCTGACTAGTGAGTTCGATTCTCACTGGATGCCTCCTAATTTCGGCCTTGTGCCACATCTAAGCTATGCTTGGAAAATCACTACACATATTTAAGCGAAATCCTCATCTTATTTTCAGAGTGGTTCGAAAACCAAAAAATTATATAGTCGTTTCTGAAATTAATTTAAAGTAAATCCTTATCCAGTTTTTGAGAATGGCTTGAAAGTAAAAGATTTATATGCTTTTAGGTCTTTAGATTTATATGATTTATATAATTTCCGTTTCGAAAAAATAGGATACAGAATCCTGACAAAGTTTTGTAGAGATTTGATAAATGAAAAGAGGTTACATTGAAACTAGATTTGATTACGCGTTTCGCCTTTCTAGGCTACATCAGATCAAAAGCGAAAGAAAGAAATGTGTGTGTGTGCGTGTGCGTGAGTGTATTTGTGTGTATGCTTATATTTCCATTAAATTCTATACACAAAAGCTGGGAGAATATATAAATAAATTTCGACATGAACTAATAACTATAAAGATAATATTAACTTCTTTTTTTTTTTTTTTTAAAATTCACCCATTTTCTTTTTCTCCTTCATCGCGAAAAACACAGCCTAACGGAAAATGTACTGATTTATTACTTAAACATCACACAAATAGACATAAATATCTTTCTTTCGTTTTTTGATCAGGTGATGCCTAGAAAGGCGAAACTCGTAAACAAAATTAGTTACAATAAAACTTTTTCATTTCTCAATTTGTTCAATATATATATATATATATATATATATATATATATATATATATATATATATATATACTTATTATAATTTTTCATATAGACAAAAACAATTTAACTACTACAAAGATGCAACCTCGTTTCGGTGCATTTAGTTGCACCTTGACTGGTGAGAAATAAAAAGGTTATGAACGATTGTTTGTAAGCAGGCCGCAGGTGGAATTTTTTCTATTTGTTTGAAAAAAGAATTAAGAGGAGACGTATAAGGATAAAGGAAAGATAAGTTAAAAGATTTAACAACTAAATCTGACTTTTATTTGATTTTGAGTGTTCTGTTTAATAAAATGTCACCGGATTTTAAAGTAAGTTAATGAAAAGTCTGAAGTGTCTTTTCCTTTGATTTTTAAATCTTTTCCATTAAATTTTTTCTCTGGTCTTAAAAGATTCAAACTTTATACAAAGCTCGATAGATGAATAAACTTTTCTTTCACAAATGGCGACGTTTTCTCAATGAATGGCCAACATATGAAGGAGAAAATTATGGCTTTATTTTCCAAGAAACCAGAGATTTTTAGTATTGGAATGTGTATCAGCTATAAGATGGCAATTTTTCCCACAATATTTCATTCATCATTTATAAACTATAGGATCGAGGTGGATTAGAGATTATCATCTAAAATATTTTCTTGTGTATAATGCAAGAAATTTTGAACGAAAAATAAAAGCAAAAAACTGAGAAGACATATTACATACACACAAAATTATTTGAAGCAGCAAGATTTCAAATAGACTCAATTAGCAATTCATTTAACTCATTTTCAGCTATTAGCATCCATTTTTCTATCTTCCATCTTTTTTTGTCAACAAGAAAAAAGCGGATACTCATCTTTATAATTTAACACAAAAATCAAGTGCATTTGAGAAATCCAGTAAATTTCTATTTTCCTGTACTTCATTCATCCTCCCAAACAAAAAAAGAAAACCTTAATTTTAATTCTTTTGGGGATTATTTTCAAACACAAGCTACTGGGAAATCCACTATGACTGCAGAAAAAATACTTTTTGACATTTTAATTGATATTTAAAGATCCCTACCAAGCAAACAAAATTTAATAATGGCAAAAATTTAGCCATTGCTTAAATTAGGAGATTTACCAACTAAATCTGACTTTTATTTGATTTTATGTGTTCTGTTTAATAAAATGTCACCGGATTTTAAAGTAAGTTAATGAAAAGTCTGAAGTATCTTTTTCTTTGATTTTTAAATCTTTTCGATTAATTTTTTTCTACGGCCTTAAAAGGTCCAAACTTTATACAAAGCTCGATAGATGAATAAACTTTTCTTTCACAAATGGCGACGTTTTGCTAATCAATTGCCAACATGTTGAAGGAGAAAATTATGGCTTTATTTTCCGAGAAACCAGAGATTTTTAGTATTGAAATGTGTATCAGCTATAAGATGGCAGTTTGTTTCCACAATATTTCATTCATCATTTATAAGTAAAGCTACAGGACTGAGATAAACGAGAGATTATCATCTAAAATATTTTCTTGTGCATAATGCAAGAAATGTTGAACGAAAAGTAAAAGCAAAAAAACAAAAAAAAAAATTGAATCTCGTATTATACACACAAAAAATTATTTGAAGTATTAAGATAGCAAATAGACTCAGTTAGCACAATGGATTACTACAAAGTAGGCATATGTTGATAACAATTGTTTGCAAAAGGTAGTGAATATGTCGGCCATATTTGTTCTTTGAGAATTTGTGCAGTCAAACGTCACGTGTCTCAGTTTTACTCAAAAGATAAAGTGTCTTTATATTTGGAGTTTTTTAATATAAAATTTCCGCTCTTCATTCTTAATAGAAGGCAATATTTTTTTTTGATTTTCATATTTTATTAATATATAGAAATATAATAAAGTCATATCAAAGGGATTAGTAGGATAGATTAATTAACAGATTAAAAGGTATTACCGGATAAGCCCAATTAGTCCTTTACCCCGAAAATTCGAAAATAAGTTTTGAAACGGAAATTAGGAAAAGAAACACGCAATGGCTAAACATCTGGTTCTTTTCTATTATTTAATATCGGGAAAATTTTAATATTTTAGAGATATATATGTACGATGTTGAGATTTTAATGGATAATATAGTATAACGTTTCAAAAAAACATTTAAATAGGGATGGCTTTATTACTGGGTTGTATTATTCTCGAGGATGTAATTTATTCAGTGTTTTTGGCTTCAGAGAGGACCATGTGTGTTTGTGTGTTGTTGAATTTGGGACAAGTTCTATCTGTTCCTGCTAGAAGGTCCAACTACAAGAGCAATGGCGGACTCAAGTTGAGTCCAACCGAAGATGTAAAGAAAACAAACAAGACCGATATATATATGTGTCAAAAATATATGTATTAAGCAACAAATTTACAAGTGACAAAGACATCAACATTTGTGTTTGTGTGTGAACGTAAAAAGTATTTATAGTGTAGGCCGAGCGTCCCCTAGTGAACAATTAGGGAATTAAGGAGGAGCTAACTCCGACAGTATTATACACAAGAAAATAAATACGGTATATATATATATATATATATATATATATATATATATATATATGATGGACACGCCCGTCGGTTTCGACGTATGAGGTTCCGACAACTTTGTTTATTTAACCTTGTGTGTGAGTCGCAAGTGGCATTTCAGTCCTGCTAGTGATTTGCAAAGAAGTCCACAGATTGTGCAAGAGTGTGGATTCTTGGAGTATATATATATATATTGTGGTGTCCTCCCTCTAAAGAGTCTATGTTAAACTCTTCCGTCTACTATAAGATTAGTAGGGCAAAAGGCTTCGGGGAACTGTGAATAGATTGAGTCTTGTAATACTCTTCTGGTGTACTTACAGTTTAATATACGATATATCTGCAAACCTGGTTTTTGTTATTACTTAACCATTTACTTGGTCATAACATCTTGAATAAACAAGCGCTCAATCTATCTATCTATCTATCTATCTATCTATATATATATATATATATATATATATATACTAGAGTTCAAATGTTTGAGGTGATCTCTGGTAATTTTTAAGTTGGTTCCAAAAGTAGTTGTTTTGTACTTTAAATAAGAGAAAATTATTATACATTGTGTTACGTGTTGATAATTGTAACAAAGGAAAAAAATGATTTACCACAACACAGAGCTAAATCACAAACAAATATTTAATTTACTAAAACACAATATAAAATATATACAAGATAAACAATTGTGGCCTACAAAAACAGAAAACACAGAGTTACTGGTGAAGTGTTACAAGGGAGAAGGAAAGGGAATCAAATATCTTTATCACTTTAGGGCGAGTGAAGTAATCTAAGTGCTATATTTGGAAATCCACAAAGGTGTGTAAATAAATATTAATTTTTAGTTTGGTCAATGAAAATTAATCAAAATTCCATTTACCAAATTCGTTCCATGAAATTCTCTTTTGGGTTTTGGTTGGTCGGCAACTTTTTATAGAGATTCTTTCGGCTGGATATAATAGTCCTTGAATCAAAAGCCGGAGTTGATAACAGCAGAAATTTCCCTTCGTCAACTGACAACCCTTTTCCAAAATCTCATTTTTTGTAGGGGCTAACACCTAATTTGCATATATTCTCGAATCATCTAGATTTTTCTCGAATATACTAGAATGATCTAGAATCTTCCAAACATTCTATTTCTAATTTCTCTGTTTTACAACTACTTCATGAATGAAAACTTTTTTGTAATAACAAGTAGAACTCAGTGGAATCCCTTATTATAGAAATGCATTCTCGTAACACATGGTTTAAAAAAAGTGACACATAATATTTTTTTTATTATAAATGTTATTATGGCAAAAACGAAAAAAAAAAGCATTCTATGATTAAATATTGCTGTCGTCAAAATATCCTCTTTTCGTATTAATTACTGCAGCACAAATTGGTTGGCATTCGTTGGAAAAGTTTCTCGAAGTATAAGTTTGACAATTGATTCCATTCTTTTTTCAATGACTCTAAGAGCTCTTTTTATTTTTATTTTTTCACTCTTCTGTCAATTTCCTCACATGTTAATTCTGGCGATGGCTTCAAACTTTTGAACTATAGTCTATATAAGAGAGTGTTATATATTTGAAAGGCGTTTGAAAAAAAACAGCGATACAGTGTACAATATTTTCTCCCTCACTCTCTCCCCCCCCTCATATATACAGTGACGGATCAACTATGAAACTAATGAAGCATAAACTTCTGGGCCCCTAATCTATTTTTAATGAGCGAATTTTCCAACAAAATCGTTGGGGTCTTTTATCTGTTTATTATTAAATTAAGGCCATTTTTGTGGTAGAATCATTAGCCAATGGTTTTAAGTAGGTCACACTGGCCTTAAAATATGCTCTCATACCTAACTGATATTGATGTTCTGAGCTTAGCTTAGATGTGGCACAAGGCCGAAGGTATGGAGCATCCAATGAGGATCGAACTTACTATTCAGTCGTAATTGTTCTTGCGAGACAAGCTTGCTAGCCATTACACCGCGTCGAGTTGCGCAGTGATTTTCTATGCATAGCTTAGATGTGGCACAAGGCCGAAAGTATGGGGCACCCAATGAGGATCTAACTCATTACTCAGTCGTAATTGTTCTAGCGAGACAAGCTTGCTAGCCATTACACCGCGTCGAGTTGCGCAGTGATTTTCTAAGCGTAGCTAAGATGTGGCACAAGGCCGAAAGTATAGGGCACCCAATGAGGATCGAACTCACACTCAGTTGTAATTCTTCTAGCAAGACAAGCTTGATAACCATTACGCCATGCCGAAGTGCCCCCCCCCGCCAAACCTATTTGATATGGCTTCAAAATTCCTCTGTAATTATTCAAATTATAAAATTTCTTTAGAAGTTGCAACGCCTGAATCCTTGGCTTTGATATGTGGCCATGTTATCCAAAAGGGTGTAATTTATTTCTTGCTTTAAACTTCAGAAATTCATTATTAAACTCATGTCGTATTATAGACAAGGAATTATGAGTTCGCGAAATATAACAAAATAAGACTCGTGTCTTAGAACTACAGCGGACATGTCAGTTAGCAAATGATATTTTGTTCTGCAATTAGACAACCATATGTAATATGAGTGTTAATTCATACCAGCAGGCGTTAAATGAATTTGCTGCTTGCTGACCAAACAAAAAGATATTGCATTTCCCGTTGAAGTATGGTTCACGTCTGTCACGAACATCTGAGGATTGCGGAAGCCATAATCTCTGACATGGCCAAACTGCAATAATTCAAATGTATGTTCTTTGTTTGAAAACAACGTGGAAATTGACGAGTAGAATATAAATTGCTTTTATCAACATTTCTATCAAACTTTGAGTCTGGTTTTTTTTTTTTAAATTTCTTGAGACGTTTGTCTGAGATGAAATATTAAAATTGATTAATTCGGATATTTTAAAAAATCTACGAATGGTTTCAAACTTTTTTTGTTTTTGTTTTTACAGTAGTGTTCACCCTGTACAGGGTCCGAGAGCCACTCGAAGTAGAGGATTACAGAGTAAGAGGCAAAACCTATGCGGAAATGTGTGGAATGCAACCACTGGTTTTTAACACAATTACTCCAGCATTATTATAATATTATTGCTTAACTGCTGACCCGTTTAGGGAAATCTAATTTTTTTAACAATAATGATCACAGTATAGAAGGCATAAGAGCCACTCTAGATAGAGTGTTAAAGAATAAGAGGCAAGGAGTACGGTTTATGAGAACATTAAGGAAAAATCTGTTCAACGTGATTGCTAATAGTTCTGGGTGATGATGGAAGGTCTCTAGTTTGGTTTTCGAATCTAGTTTTTTTACAATAATGTTCATTCTGTACAAGAGCCACACAAGGTAGAGTGTTCCAGATTAAGGGGCTACGAGCGGCTAACCATGGACTTAATCTGTTCAAGATTGTAGTGATCGGGAACGCATCCTCTTAGAAGTCAGTAGTAGTTCATGGGAAGACTCTGCTTGAGTAGAACTTACATCTCACCAGGTGGATAAGAAGGGAATGAGGATGGTTCGCTACAATGAGCGTGGCATGGTCGGATGGTTAGAACTGATGGAACTAACAAGTGTTCCATGGAAGAAATAGCGATAGAGCAGTTAGAGGCTTGCGACATTGCATCTACATGAAAAGGATTGCAGAGTGGAACATAATTCGTCACCTAAAAGCACACGGAGACGCTTCTGAACTCTATCGAGACTGGAAACTAAAGACTGAGCATCTACTGCCCATATATAGCAGCAAGTACTCCACTAGGAGGAGTCAGGTACAGGGAACCGATCATTTCTCCTGCATCTTTGGTGGTGGATCGTATGTTCGAGTTCCCTTTGAGGTCGAGGTTGAGTTTAAGTCCCAATAGGTGCTCAAGTCATGGGGTCTCCCTTAGGGAACATCCGTTCATTATGATTGGTAATAGTTCAAGGCGATGTTGATGCTGGTTTTTGTACCTTTTTTTTTTGTAATAATGTTCTGCTCGTGGGAAGAAGCTCTTCGAGTGGAACTTAGACCTCATTAATGAATTAAGAAGGGAACAAGGGTGATTCGCTACAATGTGCGTAGCATGGCAGGTCCTAGTCGTGAGGGTTAGAAAAATGTGGAAGTGAAGAATGTAGTTCGTCTGGACACTTTCCATGGAAATAGCGAAAGAGCAGAGAGAGAGAGAGAGAGAGAGAGAGAGAGAGAGAGAGAAAAGGGTTAGAAAATAATTCATCACCGACAAGGACGCGGTGACACTTTGGGGCTCTATCGAGACTGGAAAGAGAGGACTAGGCAGTTCCTGCACATATATGGCCTGATATTGCTCTTATAATGGTAGAGGACAGTTTACATTTCAATAGGTGGTCAGGGTACGGGCTCTCCCTTAGAGAACATCTGTTCATCGTGATTGCTAATAGTTCTAGGCGATGGTTGAAGGTCTCTAGTTTGGTTTTTGAGGCAGCCTGTCTTCATTTATTTTTTGACATTCGAAATCCAGAATATTTATGTATGAATAATCGAAGAATTTTTTATTTATAATGTGTTACTATAGCAACATTATTGACAATGAATTTCTGATTGATTCGGTTTTTACGGCTTATCAACCCTTTACAGGTTTTTTTAAAGTAAAAAATATTTTTAGATTATAAGAACTTTTTTTAAGATAATAATGATTTAGTGATACAAGTCTTACTAATTAAACCATAGCTTGTTGCATTTTTTTGCGTATATATGTATGTACTATTGAGTTAGCCCAAATGACTTGACTCACTTTATAGTCCACCAATAGAAGGTTAACCAATCAGAAGACGTAGAATATTCAATCCGTCGTGTATAAAGGCGGCCATTTTGTTTACTCTATCCGAATGTCCAGTGCCAGCTTGTCAGGCGAAGAGGAAGAGAATGAAGAATTACGCTCTGCTACTTTTACCAAAATATCCACTGCTAACCCGAACAACGCTTTCATACTGTCTTCAAAATATTCACTGCTAACCTCTGGATTCTATACTCAAAGACGATCGTCATCATAAACAACATACCTGAGGGGAGAAGAGGTGGATTCATACTTATTTCAATGTTTGACAGAGATAACAAAAAGACAAATTTTACTAAAAGCAACAAAAAAGAGAAAATTGTGAAGATCCATGATGGCTAATGTCCTAAAGGTACATGGCAAATTAAGTCAACAATGGAAAAGAAGCGCTATACTGTACTTGATTCAGGTCTAGCTGGTCTCTTTATGTCGGGAGAGTTGAAATTAACATCATCTTACTAGGCTATACCTCTCCTTCGACGTATGAGGTGTCCACAAGTGTCGAGGAGGCATGAGCAATTTTCGTATGGCTTTCTGGAAAATCTTACATTAAATCCCGACCTTTATGTCACATTCTGTTGCGACGTGAGCACGCGGATAAATGCCTAAATGCCTATAGCTGATTCGGATTGTGAACACACCGCTTCGCATTGCTGCTCAAAACCCGGCCTGGAAAGAGCTCTTTTAAGAGAAATGCTTAACTCATAAAATTTTACGCTGATTCATAAGTAATTCCCTGTTTTGTGGGGAAGCAATTGTAATAGCGAATAAGACGGGTAAGAATAAATTTGAGGGATGCTTACGTAGTTTAGTTTTTACATGGCAATGACAGCGTATACAGTAGATTAAAAGAAAAATGTTGTTCTCCATGACAACACGAAGCCATATAAAGCAAGTATAATACATCAAACAAATTTAGAAAGTTGTTTGATATTTTCTATTACATCCATCATATTCAACATTGAGTTATCTTTTTCAATCGCTGGAAAAAGCTTTGATAAAGAAAATTTGCTCTAATGAAAACAATATTCAAGTGTTTAGTTCAGTTAGAACAAAGTAAGTTTATTTCTCTTCAAAATTACGAGGACTGGTTGATAAGTAAGGTCTCCAATCGTATAAAAAAATCTTTAGACCAGATAGAATAATGAAACTGGTAAGAAAATAATCCAACTTTATTCCTCTTCAAATTTATGAGGGTTGATGGATGTTATTTCCGTTGGGGAGGGGGCAACCATAAAGACTAATGTATCATCCTAAATACCATTCATGCGTATCAGTTGAGAATAGATTTTTAATAAACTAACATTAATTTTTTTCATGGCAATGGCAGCGTACATAGTGGATTCAATGAAAAAATGTCTTTCTTCTTCGTGACAACATGGAGTCCGCATAGACAAAGAATAATACAGGAAAACATTTTGGAAGTCGTCTGGTCTGTTCAACCCCATCCGCCATATTGATCTGATCTTGCAACAATCGATTCAGAACATTTTGATTGCTGAAAAACACTTTGATGCGGGGTGGGGGGTAATTTCTCGTATAAAAAGAAATTTTTTTAGTGTCTTCATTTTTTTATGTATCAAGAATTATTTTAGTGTCTTCTTTCTTTGTATCGACAAAGGTTCTTTTTAGAGACTTCATTCTTTTTATCTATCATAAAACATTTTAGTGTCCACTTTCTTAGTATTTATAAAGATTCTTTTTAGTGTCTTCATTATTTTATCTATGAAGAATCATGTCAGTGTCCTCTTTCTTTTTAGAAATTCCGAGCCATACTCCGTTACACCACCCGCACATCCAAGCTCACAGAATCTGGCATTCCCAAGTGGTCACCCGTCTAAGTACTGGCCAGGCTCGACGTTTCTTAACTTCGGTGATCGTACGGGATCAGTTGTTTCAACATGAGGTGGCCGTAAGTCCATACCTTAGGTTTTGCACGGGGTGGCAGCGTACACCGTGGATAAAAGGGTAAATGTTGATCTTCTTTATGGCAACGCAAGCCCACGCTTAGAATAACATCTGCCTCAACCGAGTATTACCGTTTTTAGATCGTTGCAAAACGCTCTGATGCAAGTGAGGGATTTCTATTATGCAAACCAGATTGAAAAGGCTGTTGTCTGCGGCCAAACATCAAAATCTGCGGATTTTTTCTTAAAATATATCGAAGAGCTGTCTGATAAATGGCAACAAGTCATTGTAAATAATGGTGAAATTCTTTAAAAAAAAGTAGTCATAAATATATACGGTATACTTATGTTCTACCGCCAAACCTTACGACAGGGCGAGGCAAGCCTGATTGGGTACCTGTTGAGATGTTGGGAGTGTTCCCGCATGTGTGTATTCAAATAAAGACAAACACAGATGTAGGGAAATATACTGGTATTTTTGAAGAGGTATTTAACAACAGAGTAATTAGTAATAACGAACGTAGTCCAACGGTATCTTCCGGTCGAGAGACGGAAGTGCAATGGTCACCTGATCTCTTAGATCTCCGGATCTCGTGATCGCTTGATCTCGTGATCTCTTGATCTCGTGATCTCTTGATCTCGTGAACTCGTGATCTCCCCTGATCTCTCTAGCACTGACCTATATCGTAGAGAGATCAGTCCATTCTCCTCAGAAGGTGGGTGCGCCCCAACAGTACCCCAGGCCGTGACCCAGCCACCGATAACAAAATTGACAGAGGAAGAGATACATTCTCGGGTATTCGATTTGCTCCAGCACAGCACATCACAGCACAGTTGGTGATAGGGCCAGTGCATAATACTTCCAAACAACACAACGGGGACGGGGTAAGCTTGATTGGGGGTCACAGGCTGTGCTTTTTGTCCCTCGCTACCTTATCAGCATTTTCTTTTTTCTGCCTACATTTATATACGTTAGAAATTAAACTAAACTAGCAGCATGGCCCGGCCTTGCCCGTACTTGATTCAAAAATCCTACGAATCATACAGCAATCGCTATCACTTGACTTAAATTATTTTTGCCCTTCCTTGCCTTTAAAGGAATACCCTTTGCCATGCTGAAGTTGCTATATGCCTTACTTCTTGACTATCTCACACTGCGAATTTTTTCTAAGCTCTATACTAAACATTAAATCTGTTACGAAAAAAGAACTAAACAAAATGAACACAAAACGATCAGCTTTAAAAAAGGACTCGTAACTGGAAAAACCGAATGAAAAAAGAATGTTAACAACAAATACTTTTTCACACCCAACCCAGTTCTGCGGAATCAGAATCAACGCTGAGTTTAAGCAAGCGAATGAGCCAATTGGAGTAAAGTGCCATGCAGATTTAAATTTTTCCCATTTGTGACGAATGCAGCTATCGATTTTTTTTTGCATGCTAGTTAACATTCGTGTCAGTCAGCTGTTGGCTCTCACGCTTGCCAATAGAATCGTCCTGTCTATTCGTGGCTGCCAGTTATTGGCTCTCACTCTGGCCAGTAGAAAATGGCCGCAAACTACATGAAAACTGCCGTAGAAGCAGGAAAATATCGATTATTTCCGCTATCGATGGGAGTTGGGAAATGCAAAGTCGGTTTTGGCCTTCCTGCTAACTTGGAGCATGTGCATGAAAATTTTGGTGCAAATCCGTCGAAAATTGCGGCCGTCCATTCGTTACACACACACACACACACACACACACACACACACATCCTGTCTTTTATAGATAGAGATAGAACTGAGTATTAAAGAATGAAAATTTGTTGCACATTTTGACCTCATTCTTTGCACCATTTTTTTTCGTCCAAATCCGCAAATGTGTTTTTCCTCATGGTCAGTCATAAAAAAAACACACTGTATAAAATTCACTATTTTTTATCCATAATTTTGAATGTGATAAAATTATTCAATTTTTAAACAAGAAGAATCTCCAGTTGAAGTAAAACTTTACTGCAGATATTGTTGATTTATTTAAGATGGAATATCTCCAATGTGTATTTAGATACAGGTTACCCCCACAAAATAAAAAAATGACATCATTTAAAATTTAAATATCTGAGTAACTACATGTCCCAGACAACCGAAATTAAATAGGCTTTTTTACAGAATAATAAAAGATTTATTAAGCGAAATTCGAACAATGTATCCAAAGGGATGTAGATTTTATAAATGCTTTCATAAATGTTCAATATACGAAGCATCTGTGACAAGACACACGTCAAGTCGGTAGTCCAGCTCCTGCCAAACACGCTGTGGCATGTCATGCGTAACATTCTCCAGCATCTCAGTGATTCTCTGCTTATCTTAGCTTGTAGGAAGAGGGGGGATATAGACCTCTCCTTTCACATAGCCCCATAGAAAAAAATGACATGTTATGTAAACGCGGTGGCCATTTCAACAGCACTTTGTCATTATCACTGGCACGCCCGACACAACTTCCTGGTCGATTCTCAATGACATGTCCGGACAGTCAACTTAGTTTTTACGCATTTTGTTAAACTTTTAGATCATCTGAGCAAGAATTGACTGTTTTATTAAACTACAAAATGATGTCAATGTTTTTAGGGACATCTTGTATTATCATAAATAATATATATTATATCTTTGAACCCTAACCACCGATTTATCGTTGGTAGAGAAAAATGACTTAATGCCCAGCCACCGGTTGAACGGTGGTAGAGAAAAATGGCTTAAAGCCCAGCCATCGGTTGAACGGGTGGGTAAATATCTGCATCGTGTTTTGCTATTCTTGCGCACCAAGAAAGGCAGCACCAGGTGGGTAGACAGAGGCGGTGCAGAGAAAAATGGCTTAATACCCAGTTACCGGTTGAACAGAGGTAAAGAAAAATGACTTAATGCCCAGTCACCGGTTGAACCGTGGTAGAGAAAAATGACTTAATGCCCAGCCACCGGTTGAACGGTGGTAGAGTATAATGACTTAATGCCAAGCCACCGGTTGAACGGTGGTAGAGAAAAATGACTTAATGCCCAGTCACCGGTTGAACCGTGGTAGAGGAAAATGGCTTAATGCCCAGCTACCGGTTGAACCATGGTAGAGAAAAATGACTTAATGCCCAGCCGCCGGTTCAATGGTGGTAGAGGAAAAATGACTTAATGCCCAGCCACCGGTTGAACGGTGGGTAAACACTTGCGTCGTGTTTTGCTATTGGTTGTCTTATTTGGATAGACTGGTGCACAAAGAAAGAATTCTGGCGATAAAGTGAAGGCATGCAATCATACTCTCTCCCTGCTAAGTATAATGCTTATATTTTCTGTAACTATTTTTTATATCTACCGTGAAACATTACATAGCAATTATTTGCGAATTTTGACTCAGGAGCTCAGGCAGAAGAGGTGAAATTGTTCAGAAACGCAGGACTCAAAGTGTTAACGCATAAATTTTAATGAATACAATCAAAAGGAAAATATATCTTAGCGGACGGGTTTCGTCTTCTGAGACCTTTATAATAAATGATAAAGTCCCTCAGAGGTCGAAACGCGTTTTTATTCCCATTGTCCTTTTACAGGTATATTCCATCTGACATTTTATATAAATTTCTGTATTTATGTGTTTGTTTGTATATGCTTCTCGTAACATCGCAAATTAATCAAATATCTATAAAGTCGGTTGTTTGTCCATATACGAGTATGTAAATACTGCAAACCCAAATAAATGAAGATTTATCATTTATATCCAAAAGCATGTGTCTTGGATCCAGCCCAACTTACCGATTCTTGTTTAAAGTGGATAACTAATTTGCATATTCCGCTTCAAAAATCAAATTTTAAAAATATAATTTCCAATTGGGTCTTTTGGGAGCTTTATAAGCCATCGGTGATACTTTTTATAATTAAATTTCATACTTATTTCTAGAAAGCCATTTTTTGTTCAGAAAGTGGTAACTCCCTAAGTATTTTGATCACAGCTCTTGTGAAAATACCAAGCAATCAATGCTGATATTTTATCAGTAGTTATATTTTGAAAATCTCTTAAATGTTATAAATTATAAATTGTTATCGGTCCTGACCTGGCATCTCGGCGCCGTAATGTTGCTCTTATGTGACTTTTCTATACATACATCCATGGTGCTTGTTCTGACGTGCTTTCCACCTTGGTAGCTAGACTTTATGAATTTATGCGCAGTACTAAATTAATAACAAGGTCTCACCAATTTACCGTCGAATTGGTTAGATGTAACCGTAAGTTCTATGCTAACAGTTTCTTCTCTCACATTTCTCGCTTGTGGAACTCTCTTTCGGCTCCATACTTTCCAGCCAACTTCGATCTTTAAAAATTTATAATCGATGTCAATCGTTATCGAGTGTCTTTCTGATTAATCTTCTATTGTACGCAGTCCTTAAAAATGTTTCTGTTTTCTAATTCTTTCACACACAGTAGCAACTCTTTGTGTCTTAGTGACTTTATTTCCTTGAATGGGGTGAAATAGATTTTTAAAAGTACAACATGCCTTGTATAAAATAAATGTCTACAAAAATATTAAAATACATCAGAATGAATTAATTCGAAGGTTATCATTTTCCGCCATACGCAAATCGCCCAAAGAAACGACAGCTCAGAATAACGGATCAAAGGAATGGAAATTGGCTTTCACAACGCCGGGTATTAGTACCAGTGAGATATAAATGCATTAGGCTGAGTCATAAGTAATTTCCATTTTTGGGAACCAATTCTAATGATGAATGTATAATACGAGAATTTCCAACGCAAAATGCAATAAATCTTTATATCAAGTTTACCTAAAAGTTCCAATATTTCTTTGTGACGTAATTTATCAAATGCTTTTGTATAATCAATAAAACAAAGGTATATATCCTTCTGCATTTGTATTGATTTTTCTGATAACATTCTGAGCATAAATATTACATTCCTTGTTCCAGTGTCTTTAATGAACCCGCACTGATCTTGTCCTATTCCGTTGCGTGTTCTATTCTTCAGAATTCGGATGATAAGTTTTGTAATATGGCTCGTTAGGCTGAGTGTCCGATGGAGTTCACATTCATTTGCACCTGGCTTAAGCAGTGCTGTTGGAATGGTTTATTCTATCATTACCATTATCAATTGTAATATCGAATGTATCGTCCTAAGAACTGATCATACGTGACAGTTAAGAATAAATTAGTAGCCTGTTAACATACGATAATGTTCAACGCAGTCGACTGACAAGAGTAAATCCCCACAACTGGCGCCAAAAGATGAGCTCCATGAAAGAAAGATGTAACCGCAAATTCTACGCTAACAGTCTCTTGTCACACGTAGAACTCTCTTCCGGCTTCATACTTTCCAGCCAATTTTGATCTTTAAAAATTTAAATGTAACATCAGTCGTTAACTCCTGTCTTCTTAATTCCTGTTCTTTTATTGTTCTCTTTCCTTAATAATGGTTTTCTTTTTCTGATATTCTTTCACTCCCAGTAACTCCCTCCCCTTGCGTCTCAGTGACTTTATTGCCTTGCTTGGGGTGAAATGATTAAAAAGAAAACGGTTGTGCATGTTGTGAGAATTCATTTCTGGTGGCAGAGTAGCAAGTAGCCACATTAAAGGAGGATTTGAGTAGAAATTGATTCTGTGTATGAGTATTTAATAAACTTCGTCTTCTTTGTTTTCCCTACCTTGTCTTCTGTTCCTTCGATACTCCTATGTATGAGTATTTAATAAACCTCTTCTTTGTTTTTCCTACCTAATCTTCAGTTCCTTAGATAATCTCTCTAATATACGGCATTACGAATTCTCTGTTATTTTAAACAGAGACAACATTACAATAATTTCGAGTTTTTAAAACGCACTGAAACCCTAAATGCACATCTATACGTCCAGCAGCTGCAACGTGTCCATAAATGTTTGGTCGAAAAGCGCCCCGCCTACATGACAACGGAAGGCCACAAGAATAACAAGGGAGCGTTTTGATATTCAATTGGGCTGTTCTTCCTCACCCTCCTTATTCATCCGACTCTAAATGATGATGATGATGATGATGATGATGACAAGAGTATATTACACATTTGTTTGAGTCATAAGTAATTTCCGTTTTGGGGGCGCAGACCAACTGCTATGAGGAATGTATCATTCTAACTACGAATCATACGTGATAGCTAAAAATATATTTGGAGTATATAAGCATGCCTTGGTGCTTGAACGGCAATGGCAGCGTACACCGTGGATTCAAAATATATATTTTGCAAACCGACTTATAGAGGGAGCTCTAAAGTACATTTATCTCACATGATGTTATTCGAGTTCAATCAAGGGAATAACACTAGGGCAACATCGAGAAATATATTTAGTTGTTATGGTCAAGGAGACCTAAGTTATCGGTTAGTACGAAATTGAGAAACACCGTTGGAAGACTTGAGACATTCATCGCGTTCTTCCTGATGGATCTTCAACCTAAATAATGGAAAGAAATCTACGGCAAAGTACCCGGGAATTAGTATCGTAAGTAGCATGAACGAAACAAATTCACGGATTTGGACGGAAAAAAACCGAATGACGTCAAAATCCAATAAAATTTTTCATCATTTAATTGTCAGCATTTAGTTTAATTTGTAACGTATATATAAATGTAGATACCCCCCCCAAAAAAAAAAAAAAACAAAACAAATATCGATATGAAAGACTGACCGGGGACCACGATCAAGCTTCCCCACCCAGGGCTCGGGTGTAGTAGGTGCCGGCCCTGCACGTCATAACCTAACCTACAAAAACAGAGAAATTCAGCAAGCTAGATGTTTGGGTTCTATACGTTCTTAGCGAAAAGAACAAAGCAAATAGTATCCGTTAATAAAGAAAATAACCGTTCCTTAAATATAATATAAGAGGCGATGAAAAATGGATTGCATACAACAATGTTCAACGTCAAGGACAGAAGATTAGTAAGGATAAATCTCTATGCCGACCTCAAAAAAGAAATGAAAGAATTTTTATGTTGCGCCTGTATCGTTGGTATCGTATTCATTGAGATTTTTAAAACGCAATGAAAAAAATAAATGCACATTTATACATCCAGCATCTGCAACGTGTCCATAAGATTTGGTCGAAAAGTGCTCTGCGTACGTCAAGAGAAAATTTGGTTCGCTTTCATGACAACGCAAGACCGCATACGGAAAGTTATATACTGGAAAAACATTTGGAACTCGGTTAGTCTGTTCTACCCCAACCACCATATTCACCTGACCTTGCCCAAATCGCTTATTATATTTTTTGATCGTAGCAAAATGATTTAATGGGGAAAATTTTTAAGTGTTCGTCAAACAATTTTCACATCAAAATATTCTTCTATGTTAGTACATATCCCGGTGAAGCATATAAATGAATACAATATGGGAAGCAATAATAATATATATATATATATATATATATATATATTTTATATTTTATTTTATTATATATATATATATATATATATATATATATATATATATATATATATATATATATATATATATATATAATTCTTACATATATATTTCATATAAAAATATATATATATATTCATATATATATTTATATATATATATATATATATATTATATATATATATATAAAATAAAAAAAAAAAATCAATATATATATATATATAATTTTTCATTTTTCATTTTATATATATATATATATATATATATATATTCATATATATATTTTCCATTTATATATAATATAATTCTTACATATATATATATATATATATATAAATATATATTATATATATATATCTTCTGCCAAGCATACGTGCCGCAGAGGAAGGTCATGAAACCAAATGTGTGGCTCATTTCCTGGCCAGTCGAGGTCCACCTTAAACAAATTAACGCCATCGACACTTCCTTCTACAATTATTTTCTTTCACCTGCAACTAAATGGCGATAAGGGATGGAGAACGGGAGCAGGATTTGGTGAAATTGGAAGCTTCCAGAACTGAATCTGTACGTTGGCGGTGAATATGGTCATCAACACCGTCATCAGGAAGGAAGCGATCAGCAAAGAAGAAATTAAACTCTTGGATACGAGATACGACGGCGACGATATACAGGGTGTTCCTCAAGTCTGGACACATAGGCAAAAATGAATATTTTCATGAAATTACGTTTTCAACAATAAAGTATATGAGTTTTCACTAAAGTATATGATCTCCGAAAATTATCTATATTAAAATATATATTAGAAATAGATATATACGGAATAGATCTCGGTGGTTGAACGAGCGGATGAAGAAGGCTACGCATTACGGACATGATACAGAAGGCGTCATCTGAAATTGTAACAGAGTCAGTGGCAATCTGTTGCAGTTTCATAACTGCATTCTGCATGTCTTATTCCATATGTGCCGCAGAAGAAGGTCATTAAATCAAGTGTGCAGATCACTTCCTGGCAAAATGCCATCCACCTTAAACAATTAACGCCATCAATACTTTCTTCTACTATTATTTTCTTTCACCTGCAACCAACTCTTGTGAAACCAAATGGCGATAAGGGATGGAGAACGGGAGTAGGCTTTGGTGTAACTGGAAGCTTCCAGAACTGAATCTGCATATTGGCTGTGAATATAGTCATCAACACCATCAGCATGAAGGAAGCGATCGGCAAAGAAGAAATTAAATTCTTTGATACGATATAAAGCCGACGACGACGATATAGGCAAAAATGCATATTATGAAGAAATTACGATTTCAACAATATTTTATTGAACTGGAATATTAACAAATAACATCTTTAATATGATTTGCATCATTTGTGTTGCAAAGTGTGATGCACTTTGAAAAAATTCACGTAAACAACTTGATGCAATAACTCAACATTGACAACAATTCTAGCACATTCACTACTTATGCAATCAATCAAGTGTGTAGCATCTGTGATTTTCATTGAGTACACCTTCTCCTTTAGCATACGTCAGAAAAAAAGGGAATTCTTTCTTTTCTCGACAAAACCATGTTTAATCTATGGAGGTAAAAATATATAGTTGATAAGATTTCCTATGTGTTTACGGTTTAGGCAGACTCTGTAGAATATAAATTCGTTCGCGTTGTTCGCCAAAATCTTGTTCGGGTTTAATTATGGCACTGCATCATGTGGAAAACAGAAAAGTAAAACATAGGATTCTTCCAAACTTGTAAATCAATCTTTTTGTCGCTATATACAGCGTCTGATCTTGAAACAGAAATAGCTTGGATCTACAAAGAACAGTGGCAATAAAGTCATGGGGAGGTAACTGATGAAGACCTGCTTACAAAGTCTGAAATCAAAAGAAGAAAGAAAATAACATATTCCAGACAACGCTGCTGATATCAAATTTCTGAGTAGCTTCCAATTTGATTGGATGTAAACAGATTCTTGCCATATGGCGTTTTCTCGCCTCTTCATCGACTAAATATTCAAGACCATTTCTCTTGTGTGAGCGCGAATGTCAGTCGAATAAAATATACATTTTCGCGTTGCCAAATCCAATGTGGTCAGGCAGATGTGATTAATTATTTGCCATGAAATTTAATGCGTTTAATATTATAACAGATTGCAGGAAACGTTTGTACTTGTATTGCGAAGAGACAAACATGATTCCCAATGAACTAATTCCATAAAATTATTTTGATTAAAAAGAAAACGTTGCTCTTTAAGTCAGTGGCGTAGCTAGGGGAGGGCGGAGTGTGCGGTTCGCACCGGGTGGCACTTTTTTGTCCGATGTAAGTTTTCAGAAAAGAAAAAAAACAATAGCATATTTTCAATAATTAAAAAAAAAAAAAAAACAAAAAAAACAAGAAGATATGGTTCAAATGAAAAATGAAGCCAATTTGTTTTTGATATGGCTGGCACAAAGACAGTCAGCCAACCAGCAATAAAAAAATTATAAATACCACATTAACAGAAACACGGGAAAAAACTGGCATCATACGGACATTAGATTCTGAGAAATGATTCAAAATATTAAAAATTGATGGATTTACGAATAATTTCGTCGTTGACTACATACATATATATATATATATATATATATATATATATATATATATATATATATATATAATATATATTATAAAAATAAAAAAGCTATACTCGTCCAGCAAAACTTTTAGCTTGTGAATGAACAAACCAATACCCAAGCGAAAAAAAAAGAAAGGGTAAAAATTACGATTCCAATGGAAGAAATTATAACCATGGAATATTAGTGTTTGAGCCCTTTTATTATATTCTTACTTTGTCCTGGACATTGAATTCTACCTGGATTCTATCCTCTTGAAATTTATATATATATATATTGACCACTAATATTATATATATATATATACATATATAAACCCATATATATATTGATTTATTATATTATATATATATATATATATATATATATATATATATATTTATATTATAATATATAAATAATATATATATATATATATATTGAAACCAGTAGACGTATAATATATATATAAGATATATATATATATATATATATGAATATATATATATATATATCTATATGTGTTTATTTATATATATATATATATATATATTATCGATAATGACATAATATTAGTATAAAAGGGGTGGATATATATATATATATATATTTCTATTTATATATATATATATATAATTATAATATATATATTTAATGCATTAAGAAAATTTAATATTGTATTGTTTTTTGCGAAGGGTGTAAAACTTCAAGGCTACCCCGGGCGGTAAAAAAATAGCTACGTCACTGTCTTAAGTGCTACTAATACCACGTCTAGGAAATAAATACAAACACAGCAACCCAGCCCGCTTCCCCCAGGAGAAGATAACTTACACCCCCTACATTCCCGCTCTCACCCTTTCACTGTCGAAACTATTAAATGTAGCCGTCTCTTCTACTCCAATAGCTTCATGTCTCGCATCTCTCGCCTGTGGAACTCCTTTCCCTATTCCATTTTCCCTGAGAGTTATAATCTCCAACTATTCAAATGTAATGTCAATCGACATCTCCAGTTGCCTTGATCTATCCACTATCCTTCTCCTCATCCTTTCGTCTATCACTCCTATGTGATCTTTATCCAAATATTCTGTAACACCTTGCGTCCTGGTGGCTTTCATTGCTTGGGGTGAGACGCTTAAAAAATCGCTAACACAAGCCTATTCTCATTAACAAGGCGTCTACGAGGGGAGGAATGACATTGAAAATAAATTTGAAACAATGCTCTGAGACAGACACTTAGAGACTGATGATAGCCCTATAAAGAACGGCTTGAAATAGACTATACCTATGTTGCCGTAATTTTCTTTTCTTTTTGCTGTATAAAGTACATATGATCTGTTAAAATAAAAACATCGAGCTCTCTGTGGATCAGTTTTAATAATGAATATTACTAGGATCCTCCCGTATTATATATCAACTGATCGATATATATATATATATATATATATATATATATATGAAGAAAAATATACTTAAAAAACAAACAAAAATCCTAATATGCGATTATGCTGTTTTAATGTTTTAATCGCATATTAGGATTTTTGTTTGTTTTTTCAGTATATTTTTCTTCATTCTGTCGGATCTATATCCATATATATATATATATATATATATATATATATATATATATATATATATATACAAGAGGATAGAATCTAGATAGAGCTCAATGTTCAGGACAGAGCAAGAATATAATATAAAAGGCTTAAACACTAATATTCCATGGTTATAATTATTACAATGGAATCATAATCACGATCCAATTAATCAGAGCTGTAGGTCTGATATCAGGAAAAATATTTTTTCTGGGGAAATAAATTATAGTCATGGAACCTTAAGGTTCTATCTTTTTTTTAGAAAAGTCGATATAAATATGTCAGCAAAACCTTCTTTTTTGAGTCATTAAGTTTAAAGAAAGTTTACGGGAGATGACGCTGTGTTGATAGACTAGGTTACATTTGTTATTCGTGTATATTCCGTTTAACACTGAAAAATCAAACATCAGAGAATTTATATTCAAATATGTACCGTAAACCAAAAATATGGTTCGAAATGCTCTACTTTTGAATCGAGCACTATTTTTTAAAAATAATAGCAAAAATACTAAGGAACTCTGGATTATTTACCTAACCAGTTCTTTCCTATTTTCTATATATTTTCACACACACACACACACACACACACACACACACACACACACACACACACACACACACATATATATATATATATATATATATATATGTATATGTATGTATGTATGTATGTATGTACGTTGTTGAAACTTGAATAAAGCATGGAATAATAATAATACAACACAAAATGTACTTAAACAAAATGTATTGACACAAGAATGTGTACACAATATTTACAGATAGTTGGTATATTCTTGGGAAGACCGTTCCTGTAGAATGGGTTGACTTAGTCGCAGTCGGGCAGAGTCTCTGTATTGGATTTCTTCTTCCTCCCCCGTCTTCCCGGTACCAACCATATTTATATGGTCGGTACTCCACTATGTAAATTAGGTGGATCGTACCACAACATATGTATACATAAAACATAACAAAAAGACAAAAAATACCCTGATGATTGTTCACTCCCAGTGTTAGATGTCAATATTTTACAAGAGAATTTTCAGGGAACGCATACATTCTTCACGTGAGCACAGCCCAAGCATTCTATTCCATTTTGAATGATTATTTTCAAGACTGGCAAGCAAGTTGCGAAGACATGCTAACAATTATGTCATCCCCACTTTAAATACTGGTGTAGGATTATACTTTCACATCAGACAAAAGAACCCAAGTGCTGGCTTAACCTGAGTTGACCTCAGCCGCGAATAGATTTAGTAGTGACCTTGAGAGGTCAATACTTTTAGGAAAGGCTGTACCTGATACGTACGCGTTGGACAGATAGATATATGAACAATCACTTTAGAGAGGACTCAGGCGACCTCTTACAAATCATGGACAGTATCGACGTATTGGAAAGCTGTAGGGGTCCACGACTGAATGGCCATGAGTAATATATTTTTACTATTGTTCAGCGCAAGAGCCAATCAAGGTTGTTATGGAGGTGTGCAAAAAGCGGATATTATAATGTGTAGGATAGATAACGGTAGACATCAACTTGAAAAAGTTAAGATTGTAGTGATCAGGGAAGCATTCCCTCAGGAGTCCGTTACACGATTCAACAGTTCTGGGGATGAAGCTGTCTGGATGGAAATTCCACCTGACCAATGGGATATGAATGAATCAATTCAGTCTATGTGGATTAGCGGGTCCCAGATATTGATCGTCGGTCTGAACTGATACGATCAAGGAATTTTTTTTCAGTCGAGCCTCTGTCACGAAAATAAAGCGGTAGAATAGCAAGTGTCTAGCATCGGTTTGTTAGCGCGGAACGGGTTGTAGAATGGGGAAACTGTTGTAATCTATGGCAAGAGTGAGTTTAGCTTGGGGGGCACTTAACCAATTACGGGGTAATAAGCAGAGAGAGGAAAGAGACTAGAGGTAACAAAGATGGAACTAGCAGTCAGCGTTTGGCAGGATACGGTGAATCACAGTAATAGGAACAAAATAGCCACGGGACCGGCGTCACAAGACACCGTATCCTGCCAAACGCTGACTGCTAGTTCCACTATTTTTTTTATTGGCATGAGTCATCTTACAGAAAAAAAAAAACGGATGTTGACTATTTTAGGGCGTGCAAAGAGATGGGGTATTATGATATGTAAGATAGATAACGGTGGAACAGCAACATGAAAAGATTGCAGTCAGCAGGAAAGTATTCTCCCGAGAGTCTTTTATACGATGTAACAGTTCTGGGGAAGAAGCTGTCTGGGTTGAAGCTGCCTGAGAGGCCCGTTTTTAGATATACCAAGCTGTTCTGCTACTATCGGGGAAAACATCTGGTGTTGGCAAACATGTCTGCATGCGGCCCGAGGCTGTTTTTGCGTCAGAAAGTAACTAAGTATTGAAATGAAACGTTAAACACGAAACTTCAAGCCTCATTTTCAATCACTTAGTCCGACCATGTTGTCATTTTTGCCGCCTCTCCCAATCCATCACACTGACGTTACACCTTCTTCCTACAATATCTGTCTATATTTCTGAGATGATGTATTATGTACACTATTTACATTATTCGGACTATTGTGCTCATCTTTGTTGCCATATTTATCACAACATTTCAGCCGTTATACGCACCGGCCTTCTTCGGGTGATTGGAATGATCGAACCCTTTATTTCGCTCGCTGGGGTAGACCGTTCCACATGCCATGTTTAATGGATGTCAGTTATCAGTTATCTCCTGTTAATTCACCTCTCCAAGTTCTCCACTGCCTTTACCAGGTATTGAACTTACAACTCGCAGTGGATAAAGGCGTTGGTTAGATCCATTGACAGGACCCAAAATAGTTGCGAGTTCAAAACCTGGTTAAAGCAGTAAAGAGAGGTGAATTAACAGGAAATAACGGATGAAAATTTACCATTAAACTTATCCAGTTTTTTTATTATTTAGAAATAATGAATGGAGACCTTAATAAAAAGGGACTGTTGTTAATAGGTAAAATGTTTGTCGTAAAGTTAAAAAAAAAGTGAACGAAAATCGTGTATATAGCTTTTTTTCTAAGTAATTGTTCTAATTTTTTTGTGAAAAAGGTTTTATTTGGTTGAATAAAAAGTATTGTGTGGTAATTATTTTAAAAAAAGAGTCCATACGGAGTCAGGGTGAAAAGAGGGAGTGTTGTGGTGTCCTCCCTCCAAAGAGTCTATGTTGGACACTTCCGCCTACTATAACATTAGTAGGAGAGAAGGCCTTGGGGAAGCAGTCGATCAGACTGTTCATTTCTGTTGAACTCTCTGCCGAGGCAGAGAGGAACTCGAACGAAGTTTTGCCGCAGGGCAGTTTCGTCCGGTGAGGTAGACAGTCCCTGAACCCGTCTAGCGGGGTTCAAAGGGAATATTTTTGAGCGAGCTACGTTAAACTCGGCCTTGTGTCACATACATTCCTTGTAGCGGGACAGTTAAATATAACAGTCGACTAGATTGTTCAACTGTCCAAACTTCTGCCGAGGCAGAGTGGAACCCGGACGAAGCTTTGCCGAAGGGCAAGGTTTCGTCCGGGAAGGTAGACAGTCCCTGAACCCGTCTAAGCGGATTCAAAGGGTATATTTTTGGCCGAGCTTGCGGGCTCGGAGAAACCCACGTTAAACTCGGCCTTGTGCCACATACATTCCTTGTGGGGGACTGTTAAATATAACAGTCGACCAGACAGTTTGTAACTGTCGAACTCTCTGCCTCGGCAGAGAGGAACCCGAACGAGGCTTTGCCGCAGGGCAAAGTTTCGTCCAGGGAGATAGACAGTCCCTGAACCCGTCTAGGCGGGTTCAAAGGGTATATTTCTGGCAGAGCCTACGGACTCGAAGTACAATAAACCGGCCTTGTGCCACATACACCCTCGTGGGAGGGGGCTGTTAAATATTAACAGTCAATTAGATTGAACGCTGGATCAACCGACACACACTCACTAGTTGTGTAATACTCTTCTGTTGTACTTACTGATTAATATATATCTGAAACACTTGTTTTATTTCTTTAACCATTTACTTGGTCACAACAGTTATATTCCTTTATATATATATATATATATATATATATATATATATATATATATATATATATGTATGTATATACATACGCACACACAGAGATATATATATGTATATACATATATATATATATATATATATATGTGTGTGTGTGTGTGTGTTGCTGTGTCCTCCATCTAAAGAGTCTATGTTGGACTCTTCCGCCTACTATAAGATTAGTAGGAGAGAAGGTATTGGAGAAACAGTCGAATAGATTGAACGCTGGGTTAGCCGACACACACTCACTAGTCGTGTAATACTGTTATGTTGTACTTACTATTTAATATATGATATATCTGTAACACTTGTTTTGTTATTTCTTTAACCATTTACTTAGTCACAAGAACTATATAAATTTCTGCCATGCGGTCACTCGAAACATTAACAATTCGATTTACAATAACAAAAGAAGAATTTCTAAGACAGCATCCAAATCTATTCAGAACGATCAATATCTCACTCTATATGACTCACTCACACGCATGCAACACTAAGCTTTCATTTTGGCGTAAAATTATTCCATTACACGTAAATCTATCTTGAAGACATGACTATGAGTCCCGTAACCAAGTAGAATCTTAGCGGTAATACACGTTGAGCAGCCAGAGCAGAAGTGGGTTCGCCTTGATCAAGGTAGCCTAACAGAGACCCCAAGCTGGTTTGAATTCAGAGTTTTCCTTCTCCTAGACTGGTTGACAAACAAAGCTATAAGATCCAGTCTATTTAAACCTTTTCTGGTATGAAAAGAGATCGATTTATAGCTTTCCCAAAGACAGTTACACAAGCTCTCCAAACGGCACTCTTATGATTTATATTCAGAGACTAGTTCGTCACCAATCTCTGAATACAAAATGCCAGGAGGACCATCTCGAAGAAATTGGTAACGAGAAGAAACTCGATAAATGGGTTCCACAGAGTTCAACGTTTGGATGTGTGTTCCATTTTGTATCTCCGAGATTCTAATGATCCATTTTCTGATCGAATTTTGTCTTGTGGTGAGAAACGGGTTCATTATGGTGAGCATAAACGATCGTCTGAATGGCTTCATCATGATGAAGTGTCCAAACACTATTCAAAAACCGAAATTGCACCAACAGAGGATTATGATAACTGCCTGATGATCCGCCATTGGCGTTATCGATTATTGTTTTCTGGAATCTAACTGGAGCATCACTGCCGAAGATTACAGCCAGCAATTGGATGAAATACACGTTTAGTTAAGCACGATGCGACCAGCACGAGATAATCACGAGATCCAGTTCGACTTCATGGCAATTGTGCTGCTAATATTTTTGCCAAAAAATGTATTGCTGGTAATATTATTTTTCAAAAATGTATTGCTGATAATATTTTTTTCAAAAATGTATTGCTGGTAATATTTGTTTTTCAAAAACGTATAACTGGTAATATTTGTTTTTCAAAAATTTATTGGTGGTAATATTTTTTTGCAAAAATGTATGGCTGGTAATATTTCTTTCAAAAATATATTGCTGGTAATATTTGTTTTTCAAAAATGTATTGCTGGTAATATTTTTACAAAAATGTATTACTGGTAATATTTGTTTTTCAAAAAAGTATTGCTGGTAATAATTGTTTTTCAAAGATATATAGCTGGTAATATTTTTTTTTCAAAAATTTATGGCTGGTAATACTTTTTTTTTAAAAATGTAATGCAGGTAATATTTGTTTTTCAAAAATTTATTGCTTGTAATAGTTGTTTTTCAAAAATGTATAGCTGGTCATATTTTTTTTTAAAAAATGTATTGATGGTAATATTTTTTTCAAAAATGTATTGCTGGTAATGTTTGTTTTTTAAAAAAGTATTGCTGGTAATATTTGTTTTTCAAAAAAGTATTGCTGGTAATATTTGTTTTTCAAAAATGTATTGCTGGTAATATATTTTTCATAAATGTATTGCTGGTAATGTTTGTTTTTAAAAAGTATTGCTGGTAACATTTGTTTTTCAAAAATGTATTGCTGGCAATATTTGTTTTTCAAAAATGTATAGCTGGTAATATTTTTTTTCAAAAATCTATTGCTGGTAATAAATTATTCTTCAAAAATTTATTGCTGTAACAATTTTTACAAAGTATTTCTGGTATTAAAACCTATTTTTACACTTTCATATTCTTTTGACCCCAGTTTGATGGTTAACAATATGCCTATGGCTGGAACCCTAACAGGTGCTACCACCCCGGCTCAGTGTGGACCTGGCAACATCAGCAATTAAGAGGTGATTCCACGCTCCTCAAAACATCCTGATCAGAGACCTTTCTGTTGGGAGTAGTTTATCGTCATACCCAGGACGCGGATGCATTTTATCGTCAACGGTCAATAGTAATAGTACTTAACGGGATAAACTTCGGCTTTAAATCAGATTATCTTAAAAAACATTTTTTAATATACCAAAAATATTTCTAAATCATATTCACTTGAAAATATTTTAAATATTTGCCAAAATATATATTTTTTAATATTTAAAATATTGCTTATTTAAAGAAAGCTGAAATATAAATAATTACTCTACAAACAACTGGACGAAACAGCAAAGCGGGATCTCTTTCTGTGTGTCTTTATTTTTAAAAATATTTTTATTAAAAAAATTGTCAGTTTGAAGAAAGTTAAAATAAAAATACTTACTGTATAAACAACTTGTATTTTTAAATCTTAAATCAGATCCTGTTATTTTCGATCTCCAGGTCCTTATATTTGAAAAATTTCTCGATAATTTTTATAGAGCCATTTCTCTCAGATGGTACTGCTATGTCAGTATTCATACAGTTCCTGAATTTCTTGTCTTTTATGATAATATTAAGTCTGTTGGTTATTATTTCCCTGTCAGTTTGAATTGGCATGTCCCAGAGGATAGTTACATCGTTATTTTGTCTGGTTGGTGGTCATATAATCTCTCAGTGGTTTCGATTTTTGTGCTTCTGGCATATCTTCCAGTGCACATATGCCGCTATCTTGTTGCGTTTGTGGCTATATGCATTTTTTGCCAGTTCAGGACATCCTGAGATCATATGGTCGAGAGTTTCATCATATTTTTCCGCAGATCCTGCATTTCGGGTTACTTCCATCCTTAATTAGTTAAGTGTGATAGGATCTGGTTGCCAGGCTTTGGTCCTGATTATTATTATTATTATTATTATTACTATTATTATTATTATTATTATGATTATTATTATTATATATGACAAAATGGAAATTTTTCGTGTAACGCGTTTCGTCTTTTAGGACTTCACCACGTTTTTGTTTTTACCTTGATGCAATTACGCATGCGCACGAACGAGAGACTCTGGGGGTTTTAATTTAAAGATTTTGTTATTAAATTTCGACATTGTGATAATAGATCTGCCAAGATTGGTTAACTGTTGAAAGAACCTGGACGCAACTTTACGTGCGCATCTGTAAAGAGGTGCTATAGTATGTATATATATATATATATATATATATATATATATATATATATATAGTTTTGTGGTGTGGTATATTTATTTATGTGATAAAGTGCTCAATATCAGATATAGACCGTATGTAAATATAGACGTGGCCTGACGATTGCGTCTACCATGAAACAGCCTGTTGCTTCTAAGTTCACATATATATATATATATATATATATATATATATATATATATATATGAACATAAAATATATTAAATAATTGTCGGACTTAATCCATTTCATTATATGTTGTCATTGTTTACGTTAAATTATGTTTCATGAGCAGAGATGATCGATCGAGAAAAATCGTCGAAGATTGTGTGTTTATAAACAGTAATTCGGACTTTACTAACCAGACGCTTCTCTGTAGCTAAATGGTATAGCACGTCAGATCAAATGACGGATCCCGTATAGGAATACAAGTACGATTCCTGTCGGAGAACGCATATTTTCTACGAAATTTCTCGAACATTCAAGCCGGTAAATGTAATTAATACTGTTTAATTAAAAACAGAGCTTTTACTTAAATATATTGTATCTACAAAATAATAACGTACAAAAACAGAAAATATATTAAATAATTGTCGGAATTAATTTATTTCATTTATATATATATATATATATATATATATATATATATATATATATATATTTATTTGAAAATTATAAATAAATGTTATAAAATCTCTACAAAAATAGACATTATGTGTCAGAAAATGTTGAAACAAAATGGCTATTTTTGTAGTGATTTTATAACATTTATGTTATAATTTTCGAATAAATTATATTTGCTCTACTCTGTATTGAGCACTCTTTTAAAGAATAGTATTTTTTGGTTATTGGAAGTTTTTATCCAGTATTTGTATATATATATATATATATATATATATATATATATATATAGTTATCTTTATTCAAACATGTTTCATTGAATAATATACACATATTTCTAGTACTCTAATCTGTTTTTGATATAAAGATAAAATTCATCAAGGAAGGAGCCGTAGTTTTTTCTTACCCAAATACTTTCGATCTTTTCAAATATCATCCTCACGGGTGAAAACAAAAGATCTGATGGTGATGTTTAAAAACACGTGTGATCGCGCTCTGCTATAATTTAAAATTTACCCGTTGTAGCTATGGACTTCTTTTTTTTTTTACAAGCGTCCATAAATAAAGCGTTTTTGTAAATATTACAAAATAGAAAATAAATCTAACTAAATACATTACTGTTCCGCTTCTTAATGGTTTGATAAAAAAGCCGGCGGAATTTTGACATCGGGGACTTGAACTTTAGAAACAGGAATAGATTGCTCATGCTAAAAAAAAAAAAAAAAAAAATAAAAAACTGAAATTACTTTCTGCTCCCAAACTTATTGAAAGCGTATATTTACGAAAGAAATGAGTTGCAATTTCTATTCAACGGCGTTCCGTCTCTTGGCTTCGTGAAAATCATGGCGCTCCAACAAACAACCGGATATGGTCAATTTTTTATTGGGCCTGAGAACATAGAAGATCTTAACAAAAGAATTGATTAGACGTCGTGAGCTGATTTAGCCTAAACAAATAGGCAACCGACTCACCTTCCATATCGAAATTGCTTTGCGTTAAATTTTTTAAGTAGTCGAAATACTTTCCTCCTCCGTCTGTCTGATGACAGTGGTCATTATTAAATCACAGAGAAAAAAAAGTTTCAAAAGCAATCTTTCATTGCACGCACGCACGTACATACAAACAGATATGCTCACGCACATACATTCATTCATAAATATATATATATATATATATATATATATATATATATATATAATATATATATTTGATATATAAAAAAACTTGAAAAAAGATATTTGTAGATATGTCAAAACAAATCGATACCCGAGAAAAATTGGAAAAAAAAAAGTAAGAACTAAAAACATTTGAACAGGCCGAAAACAAATCGTCCTGTGTCTTAAGTCTTTCGTCCAAAGAAAAAAAAAAAAAAAACAAGCGAGTAAAAAGCTAAAACGAAGAGTATCAATACGCTAAGCAGAGCTGCAATAAATGAAATAAATTATAAAGCCAGGAAAACCTACCTAGGTTTTTTATTACGGATCTTCAGGGTAAGCCAGCTTATGCTGAAGATCCGCTTAGGTGAAACCTAGGTAGGTGAATGGAACTCTATAGGGTTTATTTACACACAGACACACACACACACACACACACACACACACACACACACACACACACACACACACATATATATATATATATATATATATATAATGTGGTAAACAAATCAGAAAACTCACACAAGTGATTTAATTAAAGTGGTGAAGTCTTGTGCAGAACCATCCACACTTTTCGGAACTATTGATACACTTAGTCGGTGCAAATAAATGCCACAGACGAAGTTTTACAATATACCTTAGGCTTTTTTGTGTAAGAGTTTTTCATCTCCAAGAACAATTGTGTTCTATAACGCTAAAGAGCTTGGGCAGCCCTGGTAGATCCTATTTGCCCCTAGCTGGGACCCTAAAATTGCTACCACCCCGGGTGAGGGCGGATCTGGAAAGAACAGCGATTAAAAAAGTGGTTCCACGCTCCTCAAATCCTCCAAGCTCACGATGAGAAGAGAATTTCTGCCGGATGTAGTTTATCGTCATACCCAGGACATTATATATATATATATATATATATATATATATATATATATATATATATATATATATATATACGTGAGAGATTTAGAGGTTGGGTGAAAAATAAAGTACAGTAAATGAGCAACAAAAGTACTACTTCTACCCAATGCCCACTAATCCTATAAAAAAATTTATATATATATATATATATATATATATATATATATATATATATATATATATATAAAAAAAAAAAAAGAACAGTAAGATATGTAATCCTGTATTCTTATTGATATTTTTTTTTTTACAAAACAGTGCTCAATGTAAATTTACAGAGCATTAATATTATTAATTAACTGATTTAAAATATGGTTCCTTCGCTACACAGTAATAACCAAGTTTAGCTTCCATTTTTTAGAAACGTTCGTTATTTAAAAAATGTAGCGAAAAACAAATTTTAAATCATTATAATATATATATATATATATATATATATATATATATATATATATATATATATATATATATCCATGAAATCCATCTTTTATACAAGTTTCATTAAAAACGATATGACAAAGGGAATTTAAAAATTTTTTATATATATATATATATATATGTAAGCAAATATATGGATATAAATCCGACAGTATGAAAGAAAAATACAGAAAAAAACAAAATTCTGAATATGCATTATTAATGTTAAAATAAAGTCGACGTCGGACGTTTCGGTCTATTTAAGACCATCTTCATGGACATTTTCATTTAAACATAATTAACATTATAACTTATAACAATTTAACACAAAAAGACGATGGACATAAGAGCCCAACTAATTCAGACAGATAACTGAAATTTTATACAGATCAGCGTTCTGTTTAAATATGATCACGTAGTCGTCACGTAGCGATGTTGTTAAGACGTATTCGAAGATGATTTCCAAAATTTTTAAAATATCAAAAGTCGAATAAAACATCGCCCAACGACTACGTGATCATATTTAAACAGAATGCTGATCTGTATAAAATTTCAGTTATCTGTCTGAATTAGTTGATAGTCTTATGTCCATCGTCTTTGTGTTAAATTGTTTTAAAAATAAATGTTAATTATGTTTAAATGAAAATGTCCATGAAGATGGTCTTAAATAGACCGAAACGTCCGACGTCGATTTATTTTTTAACATTAATAATGCATATTCATTGCAATTTTGTTTTTTAATGTATTTTTTTTATAAAATATATATATATATATATATATATTTATAAAATATATATATATATATATATATATATATATATATATATATTAAATATATATATATATATATAAATATATATATATATATATATATATATATATATATATATAAATATATATATATATATATATATAATAAATTAATTTATTTTATATATTATTTATATATATATATATATATATAAATTATCATTTTATTTTTTTTTAGTGGCTGATATTTTGTAAAAATATAAGGTCGAGAAATTTATTTTAAAAGGAAGGAACCAAATTTTAAGATATTTCAAATATTCATTATTATAGGTGAAAATAAATAAATATACAGTTTAATAAGGTTTAATAAATAAACTTATTCTATCTAAATATTAAAACCAAAAATTAAAATTTGCGCTTAAAGCGATTAAAAAATTTCCTAATGAATTAAATAAAAAATTTATTACTTAAAAATATTCCTTGTGACGCATTTTTTAAAGTTCGGACATAAAAAACTGGAAAAGACAAAACCTTCAAAAGTAAAACTTTTTCCGCTTTGTCATAAATTTTTTTTTCAATATTGTTCTTGATATATAAACAAAAATATAATAATATCCCTTAAAGAAAGTTTTCACCATTTATTTATTTTTTTATTTTGATATCAAAACGTGAAAATATTTTTGATTTTGTCGACTGCATAGTAATTGTAGGGTGAATTGAAATGATCTGAACAAGATGTTCTCACAGACGGCGTCCAACCATGATGAATTTATTTTTAGAAATTTAGAAACGGCCTTTTTAGTCTTGACTGCTTATATAAAATCATAAGTTCCAGTACAAACATTTTTTAGTGTGTTTTTTCAATATATATGTTTTTATAGAAAGAAAAAATTCTTATTACATTGAGAGACGACAATTTAAATCAATAGAAGATGAACGATTTCTTTAAATTAAACAGTTTTTTAAAAAAATTTGATTAATTCAATTTTGAAACATCAAAATGTATTTTTATGAAACCTAAAATTTAATATGATAATATATGCAACTCTTTAATTTTTATTAGAAACTATATCAGGTCAATAAATTTTAACAATTATTACACAAATAATTGGATTTAACTTTACTAAAATATAGTCGATATCCTGAAATTAAAAGATTCTGGAGACGATCTTCTTTAAAAAATCCAATGCTCTTGAACAAGAACAAAAATTCCATCTCAGAAGAATTCAATTCTTATATTTTTTAAGATAATGGAGATGTGGTTCTTTTTTAAAGGATGAGAATGTCATGCACTGAAATGTGAGCAACGATGAATTTTTTCTTAAAAAATTTAACAAAATGACACTGAACATATCATCAGAAAGAGACAGTTGAAATTTCTGGGACAAATAATGAAAAAAAATGGGCTTGGAAAATTTAATTTAAATTCCTCAAAAAAGTTTTCGTTTTCAACCTTTTTTTAAGACAAAAATTTATTTCATAATAAGGATGAATAAAATGGCTGAAGAAAAAATTAAACATTTTAAATAAAAAAATGAGAAAATTAAAACAGAATAAAAAGTAAAGGAAAAAAATTATGGAAAAAAGATATAAAAATTTTTCAAAAAAAAAAATTTTTTGGTAAAAATTAAACAAAAAAAGAGAAAAAAATTTTTAAAAAAAAAGATTTTGAAAAAAAAAATAAAAAAAAAGAAAAATCAAAAAATTTTTTTATGAAAAAGAAAAAAAAGAAATAATTGAAGAAGAAAAATTATAACTGTAAAAATAAAGAAAAAATTTCAAAAAAAAAGATAAAATTTATGTAAAAAAAGAAAAGAAAAAAAAAAAAAAAGAAAAAAAGTAAAGTAAAAAGAATAAATTAAAAAGTTGAAATAAAAAATTTAACAAAAAAAGAATTTTTTCTAAATTTTATAAGAAAAAATTAAATTAATAATTTCAATTTTTTTTAAAATGAAAATAAAAAAAAATATAAAATAAAAAAGTAATTTAAAATAATAAAAAATAAATAAAGAATTTCAAATAATAATAAAAAGTATAAAAAATAAAAAAAATTTTAAAATTAATAAAAAAAAATTAGGAAAGGTTTGAATTAATAAAAAAAAAAAATGAAAAAGAAAAATTTGATTTCTAGAAAAAAAAAAAAAAATTAAATCTTTTTTCGTTTTTTAATGAATTTTAAAATGAATTTGGCAAAGAAATTTATTTAATAAAATTAAAAAAATTTTAAAAAAAAAAAATAAAATTTCAAAATAAGAAGAAAAAAATTAAAAAAAAAAGAAATATAAAGTGTAAAATAATTTATAAATTTAAAATTGCCACCATTAAGAAAAGATTTTAAAGACGATCATTTTTCCTTGTATCCAATTATATAAAATTTTTAGAAGCAAAAAAGAATTTCTTCTCAAAATTTTCTAAATGAAGAATTTTTTAATTGAAAATATTCCACATAAAAAAAACAATTAATTAAAAAACAGAATGTAAATAAAGATTAATCCAGCAGAAATATAAAAAATCAATTTAATTTAATTCCATATATAAATTTAAAAAATTTGAAATTTTAGAAAAAAAATTCTCATAAAAAAAATATTTTTCGTTATTTTCAAAAAGAAGATCTCATTTAGGATATTTTGAAGATATAAAAAATAATATTTTTTAAAAATTTGAAGAAAATAAGAAGAAAAATAAAAATGAAATTTTTAATAATTTTCCATTAACCAAAAAAATTTGAAAACGTAATTTGAAAAAAAAAAAATAAAAAAATTTGAAATGAATTTAAAAAGTTTACAAAAAAAAGCAATGAAAAAATTCTGACATTTTTTTTTGAATAAAGAAATTTTTTTTAATGATCAAGATATTGTAAAAAAAAAAATTTTGATTTAAAAAAAAATTATTTGTTTTTTTCAAAAAAAATTTATTTTCAAAATGTATAAAATTGGAATCATGGAAAGTAAAAAATCTTTTGAATAAATAAATTGAAGAATAACAATCTTTTCACAATCAATGTTTTTAATGTTAATTTTTAAAATTAAATGGATTTAAAAAAAAATTTTATATCGAGAATTTTAATGGTTGAATTATAATTTTTCAAAAACATCGGTGTTAGATTTACAAAATTAATGTTAATACCAGTAAAAATTTATAATTTTTTGAATAAGATTTTTTTTCAAAATGGAAAATGAAAAATTTGAAATTCTGAAATGGGTTTTAAAATTGTCAAATTAAACCTACATTTCTCATGATGTATTTGAATTTTGTTTATTTTTTAAAAAAAAAAGAAAAAAAAAGAATTTGCCTTTTAATGTTTTTTTTTTTTTTATGATATCTACTGATTTAAAAAAAAGTAATTTAAACGAAAAATCTATATTTATTTTTCTTTCCTGCAGTTTAAAAAACTTTTTTTATTAATTACAAGATGGATTTAAAAATTTCAAATTTCAATTAAAATTTTGGAATAAATGAAAAATTAAGAATTGTTTGCTTGTTTAACGGCATATTAAAATTATAAAAGTATTTAATAATAAAAATTTAATTTTCTTTAATTTTTTTTCATTTGAAAGTCTTGTTTGTTTAAAATAATATCAACTCCTTATGGGTCATTTTTGCTCAAAAAAAACAAATCTTTTTTGTTATTTGATTTGATTTTCATTTTTTTGTTTAACGGCATATCAAAAAAAAAAATTCAGTCATTTATTTCTTTTCTTTTTTAATTTTCTTTTTTGAAAATTTGATCATTTGTTTTAAATTAACGGCATATCAACTCCTTATGGGTCATTTAATACCAAAATTTAATTTTCTTGGGAGTTTGATTTTATTTGTTTGTTTAACGGCATATCAACTCCTTATGGGTCATTTTTGTTTCTTTAATCTTTTTTAGCTTTGATTTCATTTGTTTGTTTAACGGCATATCAACTCCTTAAATCATTTAATACCAAAATTTAATTTTTTTGGGAGCTTTGATTTCATTTGTTTGTTTAACGGCATATCAACTCCTTATGGGTCATTTAATACCAAAATTTAATTTTCTTGGGAGCTTTGATTTCATTTGTTTGTTTAACGGCATATCAACTCCTTATGGGTCATTTATTGCCGAAATTTAATTTTCTTGCGAGCGTTGAAATAATAAAAATTTATCTCATTTGAAGTAATAAAAATTTATGTCATCATGCAGTTGAATACATGGTAGATGATACTCAACTTTGTGCATATACATATCTGTGTGTGCATAGAAATAGAAACAGTGATGTGTATGCTTTATGTTGTAGCTTTTTTGAAGTTATATTTTGGAATACAGAAATCTATTGCTTGTAATATTTTATTTTTACAAATATGTATTGCAGGTAATTTTTACTATAAAAATGTGTTTTTATACTTTCATATTGTTTTGACCCCTATTTAGGGATTAACTAATTGCACATAGCTGGTAATAACAAATATTAAGGATTGTATAATTAAGCCATGATTATCTTCTTTTTTATTCTTATAGCCTCAAATGTATGTCTGTGTTGATCACGATTGATTGAGTCATTAATTTTTCAGGCTTTATCAACAACGAGCAGTAGAGCCCGGCGTTGCCCGGGAATATAACAGTAAGAGATAGATCAAGTATCCACCATCATAAAGACTGAAAAATAAAATTGACAAAGATTATTGTTTAAGGTTGACGGACACGCATGTCTTAATTATTTTTTTTTTTTTTTTTTTTTTTTTTTTTTGGTCAAACCCAAACTCAAACAAAAACATTGTTTTCAATCGTTATGAGTCTCCCGATTGAATAGAATAATTTTATAAACAATTGTCTTGTAAATGGAATTTTTAAAGCATTCTGAATGTAAAAATAAAGAAAAAAGTGTGCAAGACAATAAGAAACACTACATGCCAAAAAAAAAGTGAAGTTTTGTTGAAATCGGTTGAAAAATGTAGGTAGCCTTTCTGTAATCTTTTAGTTTTACAATTTATGATTTTTACTTATTGAATACAGTAAAAAAAAAATTGCATATTTTGCTTGTGGTGATTCATAATTAGAATTCTGATTTGAATATATTTTCCACTCGTTGTTTCTAATACAAAAATATTAACTTTATTTGGGTTTATTAATTATGATCTAACAAATCTTATTCATTTAGTAGCCTTTCTGTAATAATAATCTTTTTTTTAATTTATGATTTTTACTTATTGAATACAGTAAAAAAAATTGGACACCATGTGTATTTAAAGTAGTTTCCCGTTCCGGTTATTATTTTTTTAGTTAGGACTTGTGTATGTTTAGATTTCATTATCTTTCCCTAAAGATAAAGAATTTATCCGATGTTTGTATTCGTACAATCAGTAGAGATCGTTAGATTATTGTTTAAGGTTGACGGACATGCATGTCTTAATTAGTTTTTTTTTTTTTTTTTTTTTTACGAATTGGTCAAACCCAAACTCAAACAAAAACATTGTTTTCAATCGTTATGAGTCTCCCGATTGAATAGAATTTTATTATAAATAATTGTCTTGTAAATGGAATTTTTAAAGCATTCTGAATGTTAAAATAAAGAAAAAAAAGTGTGCAAGAGAATAAGAAACACTACCTGCCAAAAAAAAAAAAAAAAAAGAAGTTTTGTTTTATCGGCTGAAAAATATAGGAAATCCGCTCCCATATTTAAAGGAACCCACACACACAAAACAACCCGATGTGAGTTGTCCCCTTCCATTTTCACGATGTCTCTTAATCGTGTTTTCAAATTGATTTTGTGCAAAAACAATTATATTTTTTTCCATTTTGGCGCTGTTAGAACCACCACAAGGTAATTTTATGTAGTCCTGTGAAGTTTTGTTGAAATCGGTTGAAAATGTAGGAAATCCGATCCAATATATAAACGTTACACACACACACACACACACACACACACACACACACACACACACACACACACACACACACACACACACAATCTGCGTTTTATAATAAGTAAGATTTGCAGGTTATTTAAAGTCAGAAAATCTTTAGAATGTAAGAACGCTTTTTTTAGGGGGCGGAGGATAATATAAATTTCAAAGGTGACAAATCCAATCAAAAATCAAGGAGGTCCTCAAAATAATCTATAATAACAAAATGTAAATATTTTCCACAGAATTTCGGTGTCGGTAGGGATACATTGGTCGAATAATTATTTGAATGTCAACGATATATTTGCCTCCTCTTCCTGTCGAAATAGTTCATTTCCTTTGCGAGGATTCTTTGCTGCAGTCAATTCTTAGAACCATTCGTAGATGCATTTATGGCAGACGTTTTACCAAAACCAGACGTCAATAAGATCTATAATAGCGAGATAAAAAAAGGACAGATTATAGCTAACTAACGGCAAAAAAGAAAGAAGTATTCATTATTTAATTCAGACTAAGCCGAGGTGGGCTGACGAAGAAATTCTCTACTTTTAGTCGATAAAAAATGAAATATTTTCGTCTTAACGATAAAAAATCGAAATAAATAGTTAACGTTTTGATATAAATATCTAGAATAATAGAAAAAAAACAATAAAAAAATAATATATCAAAACAAAAAAATTATCTAAAGTAACAAAATGATTTCTATTTTTATCAGACTCGTCTCGAAGTCAAAACAAAAAAATACGTTAAATATTTAGAAAGTTAGAGAATGTGCCTCAACAAATAGACATTGATTATTTTTACCATCAATCATTCCGAGTTTTTTTTTCCTCATTTTACATTCGGTACGTCCAAAGAAACGCGATATCTAAATTTAAGATGCATTTTTAAAAATGAAAAAAAAAAAAAACTTTCTCAAAGCTTTCACTTTAGTTCTTAATTCCAAGTTAATAGATTCAATTTAATATTTCCAACAAGAAAAAATACGTTCTGTGTTTTAAAACTTATTTAAATTGACTTGATAGTGTTTTTTTTTTATCGATGAAAATCGCTGATTTTATCCATTCAATGTAATTCTCTTTATTAAAAAGTCTTTCAAAAATTGAATATAATTTTATGAAACTTGGACATCTGTATTTATAAAAGTCGGCACGTTTATACACACACAAAAAGAATTTGAAATTGATTTTAAAATACTGATGGTCACTGAATTTTAGTAAGCTTTTCTATTTATGATTAGTAAATATAGTTTTTATTTAATAACAATATCATCTTACCCGAAAAAATTAATACTGAATTTTAAAAGATTTTAAACTTTATAAATTGTTGTAATTAAAATTTTAAAAACATGAAAACAATTCCTGTAAAATTTCATTATTCATCGAAATATTTTTCTTAAGAGAATAATATCCATAATATATCTTATTCATAAAACCAGTTGAAAGCTTTTCTAGAGCCATCACTATCATTAGTAAACTTTTTGAGGTTATAATCAATAAGAGGGTCATTGAGCATCTAGATAAGAACCGCTTTTGAGATCAAAAATTAGTACAGGTTTCGATTTTTTATATTTCCACTGCTGATATCCTGACTTAATTATTCACAGTGCGGTTCTTTTCTTTGTTAGTGACATCAAAGACCATATCATAAGACAGAGTGTGGCACAAGGGTATACTGCACAAGTTCTCCAGCTATGGAATCTCAGAACACCTCAGTTATAAAAATTACATGTTAATATTTTTCAAAGCCAAATTTTTCCATTTTCGCTGATCAAACACAGAACTACGACCAGTCACGAGGCAATTGAAAGATTATTGGGCCTTATGCAATTTATTTTTTTGTTTTTTTTTGATTTATACGCTAAAAAATGCAGGAATAATGGTCATTTTCTATTTATCCATAATTTTAAAATATAAACATCCTTTATATATTGCCTCTACATTAAAATTTTTCACGTCTAAATGAAGGTTTCTTTTTTATCATATTTTCATAATTTAAATTTATTCAAAGTCCATTTGGATGAGAAAATTTTTTCCATACCCCAACCTCTTCGTACATGCAGATTTAATAATTTTTTTATCGCTGCTCTAAAATGTCCTTATCTTCCATGAAAAGTAATTTCACAAAAGCATTAATTGGTTCCATCTTCAGCTCTAAATTTCATAGAGAAACTAGGGTCTTAAAAATTCCACATTAAAATAATTGCATTAAATGTAAACATAGCTATAATTTTTAACTAAGGATATATATATTGGTAGTAATATTTTTTTGTTAAGGCAATTTTAGTTTAAATAAAAAATTTAATATGTTATTAATCATTATCTGATACTATATTAGAAATTTTTTAAAAAAAATTTATAAATATCAAAAGTAAGAGATAGATTTTCTTCGTTTTCATCGACCATCATAAAATTTTAAAAAAAATTGACAAAATTATTGTTTAAGGTTGACGGACACGCATGTAATAATTTCCTTTTTTTTTTTTTTTTTTTATTTTTACGAATTGGTCAAACCCAAACTCAAACTTTTTATTTCAACTTTTCAATCGTTGTGAGTCTACCGATTGAATAGAATTTCATTTTACAATTGTCTTGTAAATGGAATTTTAAAGCATTCTGAATGTAAAAATAAAAAATATTAAAGTGTGCAAGACAATAATTAAACACTACCTGCCAAAAAAAAAGTTTTGTTGAAATCGGTTGAAAAATGTAGGAAATCCTATCCCATATATAAACGAACACACACATACACACATTTTTGTTTTGTTTTTATAATAAAAATAACGCGATATGAGTTGTCCCCCTTTCATTCTGGCGACAGTGATGCCTCTTAATCGTGTTTTCAAATCGATTTCGTGCAAAAATCAATTGTGTTTTTTAATTTTGGTGCTGTCATTTATCCACCGCATTTTACGTAGTCCTGTGAAGTTTTGTTGAAATCGGTTGAAAATGTTTTAAAACGGATCCAATATATAAACGAACTGATATATACACACAAACCTGGGTTTTATAATAAATTGTTTATGTTGTTCATAATGACGGTCGTCTTTGAATATAGAATCCAGAGGTTAGCAGTGAATATTTCGAAGACAGTAGGAAAGCGTTGTTCAGGTTAGCAGTGGATATTTCGATAAAAGTAGCAGAGCGTAGTTCTTCCTTCTGTTCTCTTCGCCTGACAAGCTGGACTGGACATTCGGATAGAGTAAACAAAATGGCCGCCTTTATACACGACGAATTGAATGTTTTTGTCTTCTGATTGGTTAACCTTCTATTGGTGGACTATAAAATGAGTCAAAATCATTTTGGGCTAACTCACTAGTATATATATATACAAAAAAAATAAACATAATAATCTTCCTATCTAAGTATATATGTGTAGGTATATGTATATTACGTTGTTTGTGTCTGCAATAATGAAATTTATGCATACTTTTATAGATAGATGTATATATATATGTGTGTGTGTGTATTTGTATTTGCATGTACTTGTATGTGTGTATATATTTATATGTATGTGTGTAGGTATATATATCTATATGTATATGTGTATGTTTTCGTGTAAATATTTGCATGTCTGTATGTACATATGAATATATTTGTACTTGTAGTTATATGTTTGTATATATATATATATATATATATGTTTTTATTGATGGCTGTTATATATGTGCTTGTTTATATATTTATGACGGAAAATATGTACAGGGTGCGTAAGTTATATATAATATTGTGTACGTGTGCGTATATGTGTGTGTGATAAAAATTTTGTATATATATATATATATATATATATATATATATATATATATATTGTATGAAACGTGTATATCTTAGTGTTTTGGAAATGTATTATATATGCTAGGTATAATCTATTTTTGAAAATATAGTGGTTTTAAAGTATATATATATGTGTGTGTATGTGTGTGTGTGTGTGTGCATGTTTTAATATATGTATATATTATTTATATATATAAATATATAATTGAAAAAATGCGTTGAATCATTTTTAAAACGTTTATTTTTTAAAAAAAAATCACGAAATTTCATTAATTTATCTGTAAAGTTAAAATAAAAAGAAGGTTTTCTTTAGTGCCTCTTATCTCTATGGCGAAAAATATATAATGAATGAAGTGTGAGAACATTTATAACAGGAGAAAGTTGTTTTGTACAGAAGATTTTAGATACAAAAACAATTGTCATAAATGAAGAAAATGAATCGCAATTTCTTCGAAAATTATTTTATAAAAATACTTTGTTGACAGCTTTTTCCAAACTACATCGAATGAACAACATTCATTGGCATATAAGAAATTCAATTTATAATTCTCCTAATAGCCATTTAAAAGTATATTCAACGAACGTTTTAAAAGACTTGAATATAATTGTTCTTTTTTTCAATATCAACAGCTCGAATAACAGTATTCTGGCGGCGTTCCTTCTTCGTCTAGTTAACCGTTGCTCATTAGTTTTGCTGACCTTGCATTAACTGTATATAATAGCATTTTGTGTCAGTCTAATTTGAGTTTCTTGTTGCGAAGAGTTTCTTCTCCGTGCTTTTATGGGTCTGGCTGTAGTAGTAGCACGTCCAAGTTAAAACAGTAAAATCGACCTAGCTAACCGAAACGCTCCTCTATGGCCCAATCGGTAAAAGCACGTCAGGCTATATGACGGTTCCGTATAGGATACAGGTTCGGTTTCTGTCGGAGGACGCATACTTTTATTACAATTTCTCGGATATTCAGGCCGGTAAATGTTATTAATACTATTTATTATAAAAATAGAAATTTACTTTAAATATTTTTGTATCTATAAAAAAGAATGTATAAACATAAAAATGTCTTTATATATATATATATATATATATATATATATATATAATGACTTGAATAAATATTTAAAAAATTGGGTTCGTCTTTTTAAATTCTTCAAGATTTAAAATATGATGGTAACATCAATCAGCTAAGTGAAAATCGTTTACATCTGTTAATTCTCTCACTCGCTCTCCCACCCTCTCCTTCCCTGTCTATATATACACATGTAGATAGATACATACTAAAGAACTTCGGATCATCAATCTAACAGTTCTTTCCTATATACAGAAGAGAGATTTTATAGAGAGAAATATATTATATATATATAGATAGATAGATAGATACATTACAGACTTTATATAGATAGATAGAATCTATGTAGATTAACTAATTAACATATTCGGTATAACCAGCCGGTAAAATGATGCCAATAAGGAGGAGGAGAAGGAACTACACATGCGCATTGAGTAATATCAAGAGGACTCAAGATTTCACAAAATAGATACGAACATACTGATATAAATAAATAGATAGGTAGCAATCACACACACTCTCTCTTTCTATCTGTCTTTCCGTCTATCTCTATCTGAATATAGATAGAAAGATAGATGGATAGATCTCTCTCTCTCTCTCTATATATATATATATATATATATATATATATATATAAATTCATGAATTATTCACACAAAAACAAATGCAAAGATTAATGATTTAATTGGCGAGAAATCCATCGTCGCAAACAATTCAAATAATATACAAAAACCTCCGAATCCGTTATGAATGAAAAGATCCTTGTTTCTATAAATTTCTGCCGCATTAGTTCTTATTTTTACTACAAGCTTTCGTCTGTTCCTACAGACATCTTCAGGTATGGAATAGATGTTGTTCTTGTTTTTTCTCTTAGTAATAAGAGGACAACGAAAATATATGTATTGTTGTATCCGAAAAATGCTATTGGAAATGAGTTATTGTTTTTGGAGCGTGCAATAGCAACGATGAGTTTGATTTTAAATTTTTTACAGTTGTGCGTTCATGTACAAATATGGTGATAAACGAATTTTTTACTGGTAAATTTTCTGTCAAAGTGGCATGAACTATATTGTTCAATAATTACAGTAATGTCGCACTTATTATCCAAAAGTCGCACTTGGATCAGTTATTTTAATTTCGATAAACGTGCAATCAATTTACAATTGTAAATTGATTGCACGTTTATCGAAAATTTAATTTTCGATTTATTCATATATATATATATATATATATATATATATATATATATAATAAAGAAAAATTTTAAAAAATATTTGTAGTTCATGAACTATATATATATATATATAAATTTTAGAGAGAGAGAGAGAGAAAGAAAGTAAAAAAAAGAAATAAAAAAAAGAAATGAGAGAATGGTTTTATCCATCTATCTTTCTGGGTAATGTCACTGCTGCTAATAAGTAGAATTTTTTTTTTCTCTGATGATGGCCATTTTTTTTAATCGAAACTAGTCGAAGAATCTGAAATTATAAAAAACGGAAAAATATTAATATATAACCCAGTGTGTCTGAAGAAAATAATTTAGTAATATTTTTATTTATTAAACACACACACACACACACACACACACACACACACACACATACACACACACACACATATTATATATTACACACATATATATATATATATATATATAAAAGGCAGGATGTGTGTGTGTTTTAACGAATGCACGACCACCGCAATTTTTGACGGTTTGTTAATTTAATTTACATGCAATGTTCCAAGATAAATATAATTGCATTTCCCAACTCCCATCGATAGTGGAAATAATCGATTTTTTTGTGCTTCTACGGCAGTTTTCCTGTAGTTTGCGGCCATTTTCTTCTGGACAGAGTGAGATATATAGCTGGCTGCCAAATTAATAGGCAGTAAGATTCTTTTGGCCAGCGTGAGAGCCAACACCTGACTGACACGAATGTTAACTAATTCTAGCATAGCAAAAAAAAAAAAAAAAATTCGATAGCTGCATTTGTCACAAGTGGGAAAAATTTAAATCTGCATGGCACTTTAGATTTGGCTCATTCGCTTGCTTATTCAACGTTGATTCTGATTCCGCAGAACTGGGTTGGGTTGAAAAAATTTGTTGTTAACATTCTTTTTTTCATTCGGTTTTTCCAGTTACGAGTCCTTTTTTAAAAGCTGATCGTTTTGTGTTCATTTTGTTTAGTTCTTTTTTTTATATGGAAAAGATTTAATAATTTTATAGCGCTTAGAAAAATTCGCAAATATGAGATAGTAAGTAAGGCATGTAGCAACATCAGCACGGCAAAGGGCACTATTTTAAATAAGGAAGGGAAAAATATTTTAAGTCAAGTGATAGCGATTGCTATATGATAATCGTATTATTTTTGAATCATATTTCGGGCAATGCCGCACCATATTTCTGCTATTTTTATATATATATATATATATATATATATATATATATATATATATATATATATATATACAGAGAGATTTTAAAAAAATAAGATAGATAAATGTAGATATTAATAGATAAAGAGAGAGATAGAAACAGAATAAGAAAAACGAAAAGAAAGAACGAACGAAAGAAAGAAAAAATGAATGAAAGAAAGAAAGAAAGAAAGGAAATTGTCTGGAAGAGATTGAGGTGAAATAGATCTCGTTTTTAACTTCCTCAACCCTTATAATGTAAATATTGTGTGAAGATGTGTATTTATTCATACACGTTCGAGGCATATTTCAATGTGTTTTGCTACCCAAGTTGAAACAGAGACAAGGATAGTTTTTTTTTTTTATCTTTGGGGGGGTATCCAAATATCCTTTTTTTCCTCTTTGTTGTTTTCTTTCTGCCAAAGATGCTTAAAAAACGAGAAATCTTCAAGTGCACGTTGCTCGCAAACATTTCGATGCGTCATTTGTCTTGCAGATTGCACCAGATTTAAAAACAACAAAGCATTTAGCAATGTGTCAGTCACACCGGATTTTCGAAAATGGACAGTACCCTGGGTGTGACAGATGATTTGTCGTCTAAATTATGAAAAAATTGAAAATAACACTGACATCTGGTTTTAACTGATATATTTACCAAAATTACACAAAAATATCTTAAAATACTAAAATTCATTCAATAAAATCACGACCTCCAGACGACTTCGGAATCTCTTGCAACTCTTCAATACTGTCTCCTTGTTTAAGTTGGTGAATGCTGCCATAATCCTTGCCTTCAGTTTTGTTGGTTTCCAGCTCAACTGCGCCTCCCACATAATAAACAAGTGCGTTGCAGTCTGGGGAGTTAGGTGGCCAGATGTAAGGGCTGATGTGGCTGCACAAATTGTCTAACAGTTAGACTGGGTTCTTTTCCTTATGTGGCATGGTGCAGAGTCCTGTTTCCAGATATATTGTCTCCCAGCAGCTACTCTTGATCCAGGCTAGCATCATTTTCTCCAGGCATTTTATTGCCGTTTTTTCTCCGTGACCCTTGAGGAAAGATGAATGGATTATATAGTTTTGCCATCACTGGTGACCACTCCAAAGAGCATTGTCATCACCATTAGACTCATCCAACTCTTTCGGTATCCTCTGAACTGTTCTGATTGGCACTCACACACTCTAAAATGTTCATATCGGAGTTTCCGGCGCGAATGCCAAGTAGTACAGCAAGCCATTTGTAAATTTATGGCGGAGAGAAACGGGTCATAGTGCCTTTTTTTCTCACAGACGGTGCACAATTGACCCTACTATCCTGTGCAGTCGACAAAATGAAAGACAAACAACGCGCATGCGCGAAATTATAAAATGGCGACAGGAATTACATTCACACAAGGCCAACGTATCATCAGTACAACTTCACAACACACACACAGATAATATATATTGATAATATTAGTGGTCAATATATATATATATATATATAAATATATATATATAGCTCTACCAATTTACAATAACTATTAGCTAATTATATTATCATTGTCTCTAATCCCTTGAAACATTACTATCACATCATATCATATAGACCAGTTATTAAATTGAACTACCCTCTCACCCAGCACATTGAATATTAAACATCACCATATAAATTATCCAATAAGGATTACAAATTTCTACCTGTTACATATACACAGTCACCAAAAAAAAAACAAATAACCAGCTTTAAATATAACAAATAAACCCCATTTTTTTTTTTTTTCAAAATTTAAAATAAATATAAATAATAATAATTTTACCTATCATAATTTTACATAAAATTTATCCACACGCATATACATACATGCGAGGAAATATTTTTCAGCGGAAAAATACATATAATATGACACGTATACATTCACGAGACATTAACGAGACATTTCCGCCACATTTCCAATGTTTAAATTTCAACATTTCAACATACAAATGCGTATGTATAGACATAACACCACCCGTATACATACATGTGTCATAGCCGAAACTGCCCACATATGTTTATATATGTATGAGTTCCCGACGGACGACCAAGTATGTGTATATGTGTCTGCATACATCGATGTTTGCGTTAGTACGATGAATGACAAAACGACGAAATTTTCCCCACCACTTCCACAATAACACCAATACACGCAATCTACATAAACCCAAATTTTTAAAACATTAATCAGTTTGTCTGACGATCGCTAAAGCGTGAAACTCAGGATCACAAACTCACATCTATCCAACCAAATATATATATATATATATATATATATATATATATATATATATATATATATATATATATAAAATTCTTAAGAGGATAGAATCCAGGTAGTGCTCAATGTCCAGGACAGAACAAGATATAATATAAAAAGTTCAAAAACTAATATTCCATGATCATAATTTATTACATTGGAATCGTAATCACGATTCAATTCATCAGACCTAAAATTCAAAAATAAATTTTAACCATGGAATATTAGTGTTTGAGTCTGATATCTATCTCTCTCTCTCTCTCTCTCTATATATATATATATATATATATATATATATATATATATATATTAAGAAATTTTTATGTTTAACATTCTTTTTATAGATACAAATATTTAAGTAAATGCTCTGTTTATAATAAACAGTATTAAATAACATTTACCGGCCTGAATGTCCGAGAAATTTTCATAGAAAATATTCGTCCTCCGAATACTGTTGGAGGACGAACATTTTCTTAATGTCTTAAAAATAATTGTCGAACTTTAACCATTTCATAATATATATACAATGAATTATTCATGCAAAAAGTAGATTAGTAAAGTTAATGATATAAAATGGCGAAAACTCTTCGCAAACAAAATTTTAGTGTGAGCAACGGTGAGATCTCAGAGAAGATGCAAACAAGAAGGAGGCATCTGAAATTTCTGAGACGAATAATGAGAAAGGAAGGCCTGGAGAATCTGATACTCACGGGTCGAGTAGATGGAAAGAGAGACAAGGAAAAGCAGCGCGTGACATTCCTGGCGAGCTTGAGCAGGTGGATGTCAGAACATGGTCTGGGGGGAGGGGAAGCAGAGGGAAGGAACTTGAGAGCTGCAATGGATTTTTTTGAGGTGGAGAGCCATGAACGCCTACGTCCTGGAATGACATTGCACATAAAAAGAAAGATGGATTCTGGAGAGAAGAAAAGTGTAACTCGGGTTGCACTGGCTTGAGCACCCAATGCTACCAGTGTAGCAATTTTCTTCTCAGTCAATGAATTTAAAATGTTTGCTTATAAGGAAACTGCTACTATTACCATTACCGCAATGAGGTATTGTCAAAACAGCTTATCTATGTCTATTTGTCTCTATGTCAAGTATTTACCTACCTATTATGATAATGAATGGAATATTTACTGTAGCCCATATTAATTAACCAAGACAAAACGTGTACATTTTAACGCTTCCAATCAATTTAGTTCAGAAACCATTATTATTAATATCTTCTTCTTCTTCTTCTTCTTCTTCTTCTTCTTCTTCTTCTTCTTCTTCTTCTCTTACCACTTGTGGCATCTCATACGAGAAATACGGTATATACTCCCAGAAAAAAAAATGACCTTTGTGGTACAAGTATTGAAATTATCTGTCTATATTTTTGAGATGAGGTATTATGTACACTATTTACATTATTCAGACTATTGTCCTCATCTTTGTCGCCATATTTATTACAACGGTTCGGCCTTTCAGTAATTGTCTATATTTCTGAGATGAAGTATTATGTACACTATTTACATTATTCGGACTATTGTCCTCATCTTTGTCGCCATATTTATTACAACGTTTCGGCCTTTCAGTAATTGTCTATATTTCTGAGATGTGGTATTATGTACACTATTTACATTATTCAGACTATTGTCCTCATCTTTGTCGCCATATTTATTACAACGTTTCGGCCTTTCAGTATCTGTCTATATTTCTGAGATGAGGTATTATGTACACTATTTACATTATTCAGACTATTGTCCTCATCTTTGTCGCCATATTTATTACAACGTTTCGGCCTTTCAGTATCTGTCTATATTTCTGAGATGAAGTATTATGTACACTATTTACATTATTCGGACTATTGTCCTCATCTTTGTCGCCATATTTATTACAACATTTCGACCTTTCAGTATCTGTCTATATTTCTGAGATGAGGGATTATGTACACTATTTACATTATTCAGACTATTGTCCTCATCTTGTCGCCATATTTATTACAACGTTTCGGCCTTTCAGTAATTGTCTATATTTCTGAGATGAGGTATTATGTACACTATTTACATTATTCAGACTATTGTCCTCATCTTTGTCGCCATATTTATTACAACGTTTCGGCCTTTCAGTATCTGTCTATATTTCTGAGATGAGGTATTATGTACACTATTTACATTATTCAGACTATTGTCCACATCTTTGTCGCCATATTTATTACAACATTTCGACCTTTCAGTATCTGTCTATATTTCTGAGATGAAGTATTATGTACACTATTTACATTATTTGTACTATTGTCCTCATCTTTGTCGCCATATTTATTACAACGTTTCGGCCTTTCAGTAATTGTCTATATTTCTGAGATGAGGTATTATGTACACTATTTACATTATTCAGACTATTGTCCTCATCTTTGTCGCCATATTTATTACAACGTTTCGGCCTTTCAGTATCTGTCTATATTTCTGAGATGAGGTATTATGTACACTATTTACATTATTCAGACTATTGTCCTCATCTTTGTCGCCATATTTATTACAACATTTCGACCTTTCAGTATCTGTCTATATTTCTGAGATGAGGTATTATGTACACTATTTACATTATTCGGAATATTGTCCTCATCTTTGTCGCCATATTTATTACAACATTTCGACCTTTCAGTATCTGTCTATATTTCTGAGATGAGGGATTATGTACACTATTTACATTATTTGTACTATTGTCCTCATCTTTGTCGCCATATTTATTACAACGTTTCGGCCTTTCAGTAATTGTCTATATTTCTGAGATGAGGTATTATGTACACTATTTACATTATTCAGACTATTGTCCTCATCTTTGTCGCCATATTTATTACAACGTTTCGGCCTTTCAGTATCTGTCTATATTTCTGAGATGAGGTATTATGTACACTATTTACATTATTCGGACTATTGTCCTCATCTTTGTCGCCATATTTATTACAACGTTTCGGCCTTTCAGTAATTGTCTATATTTCTGAGATAAAGTATTATGTACACTATTTACATTATTCGGACTATTGTCCTCATCTTTGTCGCCATATTTATTACAACGTTTCGGCCTTTCAGTATCTGTCTATATTTCTGAGATGAGGAATTATGTACACTATTTACATTATTCGGACTATTGTCCTCATCTTTGTCGCCATATTTATTACAACGTTTCGGCCTTTCAGTATCTGTCTAGATATTTCTGAGATGAGGAATTATATCCA
>CAHIKZ030003395.1:0-32500 GCA_903632075.3 Acanthosepion pharaonis | reverse complement strand
GGTATTATGGAGACTGTAGCAAGAATGGTAATTAAGAATGCGTCCTTTTGGTTTAAGGAATACTGGTATGTTTGGGTCAGTAATTGTGACTAAGTTTAAGATAAGACAGATTGAAGACGAGAGTTCGCCACCGGTTTTGGATTTGTACCCTATTTTTGTATTTCCAAAATAAATATTACTTACCTCTATGGTACAAATTGAAAATATAGGAACTACTTAGGACTTCATAGAGACTCCGAGGTATTATGGTGGCTGTCGTAAGAATGGTAGGTAAGTAAGAATGTAAAGTTTTGATGTAAGGAATACTGTGTTATGTTTGATTCAGTAATTGTGGCTATCAAAGCTTACGATAAATCAAATTAAAGACCAACCTTCTTCTGTCCCTCCTTTTAGCCTTGTGCCACATTTTTTTACTTTTCAAAATAAATATTACTTTCTTCTGTTGTACTTACACTGTACTAGATTGGCGGATAAGTCTCATCATTTTAAAACTGAAATGGCTAGATGTCGCCGTAAGTTCTATGCTAATAGTTTCTTCTATCGCACTTCTTGCCTGTGAATTCTCTTTAGAGTTCTGAATAAACCAAATTTTGAAATGTTCTTATTTAAATTTTATAAAGTTATTCCAATATTCGCTTGAAGATGAAAAAAAAATAATAATTTTAATTTAATTATATATTAAAATTTAAAGTTTTTAAATAAATTTTTTGAAACATGGTTATTATCTGTGTATTTAAAAAACATATTTTAAATCAGTTAATTTATAATATATATATATATATATATATATATATATATATATATATATATATTTTTTTTCTTTTTGAAAATAATCCCTCAAAATTTCCACAGTCTCAAGGCTATCTGTCGTTATAAAATTTGAAACAAATGCTTTTGACGTGTAATTTTGTTAATAATAACAGGTCAAATATATGAAATAAAAATTTCAACCGACTCTAACACAGTTCAGTAAATGTATATCGAATATTTCCTCTATGGAATCGGTTAATTTTCCATTACGATTAAGGCCACTTAAAGAATTCAGATTCTTGGGTCTACAAATTCTTTTTGCGTTTAACAATACATTACATGAGAATGTCACCACTGACATCTTCCATCATTTGGAATATTAAAAAGAAACTTAATAAAAATGTTCATCAAATTCTTGTGTCTAGCTCAATGGCTAATATCAAGTTCTTAATTAACTCTATCTATTAAATGCGATATCTTTGTTAGAGGCAGCCATTATTATAACTGAATCAATAACAAAGAAAACACTTGCCAGTGAATAATAAACTGTTTCTATCGAGTGATGTGAACGCTACTAATATGAAGATACAATTTTAAGTGATTGTCAATCAATATTAGACCACATAATCGCTCGCGTCTTATCGTGAAATAACTTCAGGAATATTTAGTTTTAATTAATAGAGGATTGCGTTTTTATTCTGTTTTGAGAACTGACGTACCAACGTGCATTTCGTCTGGAAATTTTCAGAAACTGCGTATATACCAGGTGTAACCGCAAAATTGTGCAGTTGTTAGATTAAGTTTGAATCGTTGTATTTTAGAAGTGATTAAATATATATTACTGGAATTCTCCTATTTTTTTTTTAAATATTGAACTCTACTTTGAACAATAAGAATGTTTTAAGCCCTAAGCTGACATGATGATCCCTCTTAAAGTTGTGACATTCTGATTTGGTTTTTCTTTCTATTCTTCCCTCTTTTTAAACTTTCTCTTGATGATTCTTGAATAGAATTTGAAGATGGAAGCCAGAATTTGAATTCCATTACTGAAGGCCTGAATGATCTTTTTCCTCTCACCATTGCTCAGATGGGAAGACATGGTGGGTCTGGCACAAAACGATTTTAACTTGTCCTCTTTCTAGCTGAATAACTCAAAGGGCTTTTTCAATGATTCTTAGTGATTCTTATTGATGAGTTTAGTGGGTTTTTTTTCAGATATTAAACATTTTGTGGGATGGACAATTATGCTGTTGCACGATTTGGACAATTTTTCCGTTACACTCAGTGTATACAGTGGGGAGAAACAAATATTCGAACACGTACCAATTTCTAATTCATTGTGTCTACTACTAATGAATAAACATACTTTTTATATAATTAACTGTACACAGAAGCATAATCTCTATATATAAAAGGCAGGATGTGTGTGTGTGTGTAACGAATGCACGACCGCAATTTTCGACGGATTTGCACCAAAATTTACATGCACATGCTCCAAGTTAGCGGGATGGCAAAGACCGACTTTGCATTTCCCAACTCCCATCGATAGTGGAAATAATCGATTTTTTTGATGCTTCTACGGCAGTTTTCATGTAGTTTGCGGCCATTTTTCTACTGGCGAGAGTAAAAGCCTATAGCTGGCTGCCACGAATAGGCAGGAAAGATTCTATTGGCCAGCGTGAGAGCCAACAGCTGACTGACACGAATGTTAACTAGCATGCTGCATGCAAAAAAAAATCGATAGCTGCATTCGTCACAAGTGGAAAAAATTTAAATCTGCATGGCACTTTTTACTCCAATTGGCTCATTCGTTTGCTTAAACTCAACGTTGATTCTGATTCCGCAGAACTGGGTTGGGTGTGAAAAAGTATTTGTTGTTAACATTCTTTTTTCATTCGGTTTTTCCAGTTACGAGTCCTTTTTTAAAGCTGATCGTTTTGTGTTCATTTTGTTTAGTTCTTTTTCGTAACAGATTTAATGTTTAGTATAGAGCTTAGAAAAATTTGCAGTGTGAGATAGGCAAGAAGTAAGGCATGTAGCAACATCAGCACGGCAAAGTGCACTCCTTTAAAGGCAAGGAAGGGCAAAAATATTTTAAGTCAAGTGATAGCGATTGCTGTATGAGTCATACGATTTTTGAATCAAGCACGGGCAACGCCGGGCCATGCTGCTAGTAACTAAATATGCATAGACCCCCCCCCACAAAAAAATTATTTGACAGAAATAAATCCCATTTATCCATTTTAACGGGTGAAAAAGTATTCGTACAATACAAAAAGAATATATAATCTTTATTTAATACTTTGTAGAATCGCCATTATTCACTTCTACAACAACCAACCTTTTCTTGTAGTTCTCAATTAATAATTTGCATATTTTAGTTGGTATTTTGTTCCATTATTCTTCGCTTATGCTCTTCAGATCCAAGGGGTTGTTTTTTCTTTATTTTCTATTTTTTGTTGCTTTCCTCCTTTTACTTTCTTTTTTATTTATCTTAATTCTTTCTTTCTTTCTTTTTTTCTTTTTTCCTTTTTTTTTTTTTTTTTTTTTTTCTTTTTTTCTTTTTTTTCTTTTTTTTTTTTTCTTTCTTTTCTTCTTTTTTCTTTCTTTTTTCTTTCTTTGGAAACTGCATGTTTTCTAGAAATTCCCTTTAGATAGAAAAAGAGGGAAATATTTTCTGTAATATACAATAGGGTGGGGGTGGGGGGGAAACAAATGATCGTACCCATAGCTATTTTTAATTCATTGTATTTCCAACTAAAAGATAAACATACTTTTCATATAATTAACTGTACACGGATGCATAATAACTGAATATGGAGAGAAAACAAAAAAATTGATTTAATAGAAATAAATCCCATTTATCCATTTTAATGGGTGAAAAAAATGGAAAAATGTTAGAATGCTAAAAAACCTCAATAAAAGTTTAATTAAATTGGTTAAAATATTTTTTTCTTAGATTTGTTACCCCACTTAATTTATTTTATGAAATTTCGAGTTTTAGTGGGTTTTAACGAAATTTATCCAAATCGGGCAATAACCAAATTGTACATTTGTTAGATTATGATTTAATTATGGAAGCCAGAGTATCACGAACAATATTTAAAAATATAAATGCAACGACAGTGTTGTAGAGTAGTTTTCACAGTGGAGGCTTGTATTTCACTAAGTCGGTCCTAAATTAGGTTCGACGTACAAAACGTTAGGAACTTGAAATAATAGTTAATGACGCAGCAATCTAGTTGTGGGGCTCATACTTTAATGTCCGACATCGACTGACTTACTCAGCTTACTGAGCGATATTCAATTCAACCCCCCCCAACGAGGGCGTCATGTGGTACAAGTCTTTTTAACGTGGGATCTTTTTTAGCCGTAGGCTCGACCAAAATATGCCCATTGAACCCGTATAAACAAATTCAGGGTCCATTTTGAGTTTCCCAGTGACTCCGCCCTTCGGCGTAGCCTCTTTCCGGTTCCTCAAAACGAAGGCAGAGAATTCAACCGATCAGCCGGTCTTCCGACTACGGACTAAACTCACTCACCTTCACTGAGCTCCCTGGCAACTGCTACTAGTGCTACTACTTACCATAGAATAGGTAGTATAACAGCCAGTCAAGTCACCTTCTGTCTTTTGTCCTCACAAAAGTCTTCTTATTTTCTTTCCCTTTCAGTAATCTCTTGCTTCTTAGTGGCTTTATCTCCTTGCTTGTCGTAAAACAATTAATATATATATCAGAGATAGAATACTATTCATCTTTGTCGCCATATTTATTACAACGTTCGGCCGTTGTACCCTCCGGCATTCTTCAGGTGGTTGGAATGTCGAACTGAACCCTTTATTTCGCTCACTAGGGTAGACTGTTCTAGTTCCACATGCCATGTTTTTAATGGATGTCAGTTATCTCTTGTTAATTCCCCTCTCCAAGTTCTGTCTTAACCGGGTATTGAACTCACATTCTTGGGTCCTGTCACTGGATCTAACCAACGCTTTTATCCACTGTGCCATGTGTCCTTGAGGACATCTGTGTATGAATTTATGGGTATTATAAACCTAATGTCTTCAGCAACCATTTTTACCAGTGCTCATATTGCAATTTTTGCTGTTATCATTCCATGTTTTTGTTCAAGATGACGGTCGTCTTTGAGTATAGAATCCAGAGGTTAGCAGTGAATATTTCGAAGACAGTAGGGAAGCGTAGTTCAGATTAGCAGTGGATATCTCGGTAAAGTAGCAGAGCGTATTTCTTCCTTCTGTTCCTCTTCGCCTGACAAGCTGGCACTGGACATTCGGATAGAGTAAACAAAATGGCCGCCTTTATACACGATGGATTGAATATTCTACGTCTTCTAATTGGTTAATCTTCTATTGGTGGACTATAAAGTGAGTCATTTGGGCTAACTCACTAGTACATACATATATACGCAAAAAAAATGCAACAGTTTTTACCAGAACTCATATTGCAACTTTGTTGTTATTATCGCTTTTCTCTAGCACTCCTTATTACTGGTTCCCATATTGTATTTATTTCTATGCTTGGTCGGCTCAGGAGATTTTTGTGGCCTAGCATATGTGCTGATTCCTTAAGTTACAGAAAATAAATAGGCTTCAATTTGAACTATAAAAAAGCTATTTATCAAAAATCGCAAAAGGTATTCCAAAGCCTGCAGATTTTATAACACAAATGTTCATGTAGTATCCTTAAAGAGGTTACAAACAGACAAAGGTGGTACTCGACACGCGCGTGGATGAAAGACGAGAGTTTTATCGTAAAACACACTAGTGAAAGACAAGGAATTGGATAGCAGGCTAGTAATTCTCGAAGCAAGGATATTTGCCAACCGCCCTACGAGGTCAGATGTGGCACAAGACTGAATTTAACCTGGGGTATCCGAGCCCGTAGGCTCTGGCAAAAATCCCCGTAGACCCCGTAAAATAAAGGGGTTGGGTAGCTGTCTACCACCTCATAAGAGACTCGTCTGGGTTCCTCTCTTCCCGAAGGCAGAGAGTTCGACTAGCTTGGCTGGAGAGGATTCTCCAAATAATTCCCTAAGCAAGTCGCCAGGAATATCCTGTGCTCACTATCTATATCTACCTATATAGTCATTCCGCATAGGCGATAGGGAGTGTGGGACATTCCATTACTATAGTATGCGCACCACCTGTGACACGATACACGTCAAGTCGGTAGTCCAGCTCCAGCCAAATACGCTGTAGCATGTCTTGCGTAACATCCTCCAGCGCCTCAGTGATTCTCTGCTTAAGTTCCTCTAGGCTTGTAGGAAGAGAAGAGATATAAACCTCTCCTTTCACATAGCCCCATAGAAAATAAATCACAAGGTGTTAATTTAGGTAAACGCAGTGTCCATTTCAACGCCACATTCTCATTATCATTGGCACGTCGATCAATTTTCGAGATAAGTACGCGCGGTCGACTTAGTTTTTACACGTTTTCTTAGAATTTGAGATCGTTTGAATGAGAATTTGCTATGATATTAGATGATAGCAATTTCTCAACCTCCGACACTCACACAATATTCAAACTATCGGCTCTGAATTATGTTGGAGAAACAGGCACGGAATTCTGACTTCGGTTCAATAACCATAAAAAAAAACATCAAAAACAACAACAACAATTTGGCTGTCGCTGCACACTTGAACCAACTCTTCCATAGCATTGATGATATCAGTTTCGTTGTTTTAGCCTCTTCATTTAACAGCCGACAAGAGCAAGACAGATCAGAGTTAAAATATACTTTAAAAATAAAATCACACATTAAAGCATTGAAAAAGCATTTCTGTTTACCTGTAACCAACAACAACATTCCTAGGAATAGTGAGTCTCACTTCTTTGTATATCCATTGTCTTGTTGAAAAAGGACACAGGGGTGCCAGAAAATACAGACTTCCTCTTCTGGCTTCAATTTAGTCAAAAGGCTAATACATAAATATAATCAATATTGTTATCATTTTGTTTGTCATTTTCATTCCTCAAAATTTCATTAAGCGGCCTATTAAATCTCATTCTCTCTCTCTCTCTCTCTCTATATATATATATATATATATATATATATATATATATATATATATATATCAGAGAGAGAGAATGAGATTTAATAGTTTCTTTAATGTTTCAATGATAATGTTATTAAGCTTATCAGAGGTTATTAAAAATGATTTTTAAATAAAATAAATAGACAAAACTTGTCTATATTATTTAATGAAACATGTATTAATGTTTTATATATATATATATATATATATATATATATATATATATATATATATATAAAATGCGTATGCATATATATATATATATATATATATATATATATATATATATAAATGTGTATGCATATAAATATATATATATATATATACAATTTTACATATATTATTTATATATTAGATATGCAATACTTATTGGAAGCGTTCAATATCTGTGATAGAGCGAACATATTTAGTTGGATTGATGTGAGTTTATGTTCCTGTATATATATATATATATATATATATATATATATATATATATATATATATATATTAATAGATATATCAGACCAACTTTTCTTTTTCCCCCAAATACGTGAATTTCCAATTTTTTTAAAAAAATGGACTAAAAAATAGATTTTCTCGGGATTCGTTCTTAGAAATGTTTTGATATAAAAAAAATTCAACCAATGAAAATACACAAATAAAAAAAAGAGTACGGGAATAGATGATTAAATTAATTATGGAATTAATTTAATTAAAAGAAAAACGCCCACACTTGAGTGGAATTTATTTTAATTCATTGATAACAATTTTTAGAAAACGGTTAATTTTGCCAGTGGTTTGTTTACACATTTTACAAGTGGTTTAGTTTGCTATTCGCTACCACATAACGAAAGGGGTTACTTCTTTATGTACTGTGTCTCTTTAAAACGTGGGCGATCATGGCTCTCCCCGCCTTCCTGTCTATTGTAGCTCTTAATAAATTTTCTCTTTTTGTTATTTTTCCTAAACCCTGTTCTGCCATTGTTATACTCAAGCTCACTAAATAGGTTATGCATTGTTTTCCTGTGTCCCTCTTGCCTGCAATATGTCCTGTGAGTATCAGATTTTCCAAGCCTTCTATCCTCATTATGTGCCCTAGAAATTTCAACTGTCTCTTCCTGATGTTAAGTATAAATGCCCTTTTTGTTTCCATTTACTTTAAAATTCCGTCCTTGTTCACGTGTTTGATCCATGGTATTCTCAGCATCCTTCTATAGAACCACATCTCTGTAGCCTCAAGTCTCCTCTTCATCTCTTAGGAGATTGTTCAGCATTCACTGCCATATAGGAGGATTGATATTACATAGCAGTTAAGCACTCTTTTCTTTGTATTATCAGCATCCTTCTATAGAACCACATCTCTGTAGCCTCAAGTCTCCTCTTCATCTGTGAGAAGATTGTCCAGCATTCACTGCCATATAGGAGGATTGATATTACATTCAAGTTAAGCACTCTTTTCTTTGTATTATCAGCATCCTTCTATAGAACCACATCTCTGTAGCCTCAAGTCTCCTTTCATCTGTTTCAAAGAATTGTCCAGCATTCACTGCCATATAATGGATTGATATTACATTTCAGTTTTTTCTTTTTTCTTTGTATTCTCAGCATCTTTTCTATAGAACCACATCTCTGTTAGCCTCAAGTCTCCTCTTCATCTGTGAGGATATTGTCCAGCATTCACTGATCATATATCAGATTGATATTAATCATAGCAGTTAAATACTCTTTTCTTTTGTATTCTCAGCATCCTTCTATATTAACCAAATCTCTGTGATAATCAAGTTTCCTCTTCATCTGTGAGGAGATTGTCCATTGTTCACTTTTTCCTTATAGGAGGAAATATATTACATAGCAGTTTTACTTTTTTTTTGTATTCTCAGCATCCTTCTATAGAACCATGATCTCTGTAGCCTCAAGTCTCCTCTTCATCTGTGAGGAGATTTTCCAGCATTCATTTTTCTATAAAATATATTGATATTACATAGCAGTTAAGCACTCTTTTTATTTGTATTCTCAGCATCCTTCTATAGAACCACATCTCTGTAGCCTCAAGTCTCCTCTTCATCTGTGAGGAAATTGTCCAGCCCAAATATAGGAGGATTGATATTACATAGCAGTTAAATACAATTCTTTCTTTTGTATTCTCAGCATCCTTCTATAGAACCACATCTCTGTCTTGAATTAGTCTCCTCTTCATCTGTGAGGAGATTGTCCAGCATTCACTGCCATATAGGAGGATTGAAACTATTACATGGTTTAAAAGTTAAGCACTCTTTTCTTTGTATTCTCAGCATCCTTCTATAGAACCACATCTCTGTTTGCCTCAAGTCTTCTATTCATCTGTGAGGAGATTGTCCAAATGCATTTAATGTCATATTTTTTATTGATATTACATAGCAGTTAAGCATTATTTTTCTTTGTATTCTCAGCATCCTTCTATAGAAAATACATCTCTGTATCCTCAAGTCTCCTCTTCATCTGTGAGGAGATTGTCCAGCATTCACTGCCATATTTTTGGATTGATATTACATAGCAGTTAAGCACTTTTTCTTTGTATTATCAGCATCCTTCCTATAGAACCACATCTCTGTAGCCTCAAGTCTCCTCTTCATCTGTGAGGAGATTGTCCATTCACTGCCATATAGGAGGATTGATATTAATATAAAAGTTAAGCACTCTTTTCTTTGTATTCTCAGCATCCTTCTATAGAACCACATCTATCCGTATTTTCAAATCTCCTCTTCATCTATTATGAGATTGTCCATTTTTCACTGCCATATTTGAGGATTGATATTACATAGTAGTTAAGCAATCAATTTTTTTTTATTCTCAAAATCCTTCTATAGAATATATATCTCTATATATATAAGTATCATATTCATCTGTGGAGATTGTCCATCATTCACTTTATCATAGGAGGACCCATATCACGTAACATAAAGTACTATTTTCTTTTTTTTCCCACGTTTTTTAAATTTTATGTTTCTCTTTGGTTAGCTTTTATCAAGGCCACTTGTTCATTTTCCAAATGCGCCTTCGGATGTCAGTGTCGTACTTTCGATCCTCTCTTATAACACTTCTTAGGTATAGAAATTACAGTATTTATGTGATTCTGATATCCCCGATTTGTAATTTGCACTTTGGGTTGTTCTTTTTGCTAACAACCACCAATTCTGTCTTCTTTGAAATTGATGTTTAATTTTTCTTCTTCAGTTCTTTCCTTTCACCACCATTTGTTTTTTTTCTAATTTTTCGTTCCGTTCTTTTTTAAACACTGGGTCAACAGCATATCTTATTTAAAAACAAAGCCAATATAATTTTACCTGGTAGGACTTCTAATTCTCTAAGCATCACCTCGATGTACAGGTTGAATAAATCCTGTGGGAAGACACGTCCTTTTTTTTAAAAAGACAAGTTGTTTTTTTATATTGGAAAACGTTTGAGTTTAATGATTGTGAAATAAAATGATTTGATCTCGATATTAATTTTGTTTAATAAAAGAAAATATTAAGAAGAAAAAGATTTGAATTGCATTTAAATTATTGAAGATTAAAATTACCTGGAAAGCCAGAAGCCAGAAGAGAATTCCACGAGCGAGAAGTGCGAGAAAAGAATCACTTTCGAATTCCGATTTTCTAGTGGGACTTACGGTTACATCTAACCATTTTAATTATAAACTGGTGAGACCTAACCGCCAATCTAGTACTGTGCTTAAATTCATAAAGACTAGGTCAAAGAGCAATGCTCATCAGAACAACATTTGTAGAAAAGGCACAAGTTTATGCCAGTGGGAATATGACTGAAGACGAGATGCCAGGTCAGGACCGATAACATGACAAATTCTTTTTTGCAATTTTGTCTAGACTCTCCAAATTCATAGGAGAAGCACCATACCAATTGTGACAGTAATATTCAATACATGGGCGAAAGGTGAACAAATACATGTGCAAGATAGATTTTGGCGGGAAAAAACTGTGAACGAACTTTCGTGACAACAGACTTAATAATCGATTTGATATAGTATTTTGATTTCTTTTTTCTTTTAAAGGAAGATTTGCAATGGGTCAATTTTTTTACTATCGTATTTCAGCCATGCTGACTTTCAAGCAAAAATTCAAATGAAGAGATAATTAAAAGAAAACAGAATTCGTCTTTCCTTATTCGTTGTAATTAACAAGTCATTCGATCCCCTTGTTCATAACAGATTTTAAGTCATTTTTTTTTAGATTAGCTGCCAATTTGACATCATCAAACCAATCAGATTCACCATTAAGGCAAGATCAATTTCTTTTTATGTGCCATGTTCTTTCAGGATGTAGGCGATCGAGGCTCACTACCTTCCTCTATCACTTGCAGCTCTCAACAATTTCATTCCCTCTGCTTCCTCCCCAAGACTACGTTCTGTCATCCACTTGCTTAAGCCCACCGGGTATGCCACGCGTTGCTTCCCCTTGTCTCTCTTTCACTCTATTCGACCCGTGAGTATCAAATTCTCCAGGCCCTCCTTCCTCATTATGTGTCCCAGAAAATTCAGTTGCCCCTACCTGATGTTAAGTATAAGCCTCCTGTTTGCAATCTCTCTAAGATCTCATCGTTGCTCACACGCTCGGTCCATGATATCCTTAGCATCCTCCTGTAGAACCACATCTCTGTCGTCTCCAGTCTCGTCTTCATCTTTGGGGAAATTGTCCAACATTCTCTGCCGTAAAGAAGGATCAGCATCGATTCTGTGTTGAAAACTGATGACACCAGGAAGGTTATTGATAAATAATTAGTAACAACATAAATCCAAGAATACTGGCCTGTGGAACACTTGCATTAATGGAATATAATAGATGAAAGGATGTCAGAACAGTATATTTCCATCCTCTTGTATTCAATTTTATTTTAAATCTCTTTTGTTTTAAATTAAAATTAATAATGTTTGTGTGTGGAAATGTTTTCATTTTTTATTTTTTTTTTATTATTTTTCATTTTATGAAAAAATACATTATAAAATAATGAATATACGGCTAAATTGAGTTTTCGGAATGCAAGTTCAAATTCCAGTCGAATCCATTTACATTCCTTATTTAAAATACCCTTAATGAATTCCGAAACTGGTCTTCTTCTTCCCATTAAGCTATATTTAAATAGCAGGACAGCCCGGGTTCTGTAGTGCTTTGAATGGCAAATGGTCTACCGCAGAAAAAAATGGCAACCTATTTGGAAATAAAGTGCCTCTTCAGTCATGTTTCAAAAGATACATGATCGCTTAATAAAATCACGCATGGCAAATAACTGACTGACTTTTAATTTTAATTTAAACTTCCTTAAGGTCTTTTTAAAATAGCTTTTTTCTATTTCCAAATTAGGCGACTTGGGCTGAATCGATTTTAAGCATAAAAAAGACGAAAATAAAAATTTCAATTTATATTTTCTTATTGTAAATAAACCTTCCCCAAATTAAAAAAGATTTGCTCTAGAAAACGTTTGTTTACAGGGCCATTTGTTAAAATGTCTCGACCTAATGGTTTTGGATCAATGGCATCGGTCAACATGTTGGTTATCTGTTGACAATAAATTTCATTCATTGAAACCCCACGTTGTGAACTTTCATCAAAATGTGTTGAGATCAATTTTCCACACTTAAGCGTTGAATCAGTTGTCGGAACAGAAGCTATATAAAAGGACAATAATGTTTTCTATGCCGGAAAAAACATAAATATTATAACAAAATAACGAAGATTTTCAGGGTTTGTTTTCAATGATTTTTATATAATCTTGATATAACAATGAATTAATTTTATAAAATCTATCTTGACACTGTACTTCTAAAATCTGGAGCGATTTAAACATTCAAACGAGATATTAAGTCGTCGGGAATTCTCGTCATTATTAATTAAAACCATAATTCTTCACGACATTAAATTATTAATTTTTATTCAGTCTCTTCAAATATGTTTATAACCTCTTTATTGAAATGTCAAAAATTTTTAAATGCAAAAATACTTTTTCAAATGCATCTCTCCCAACTCTTGCTAACCCTCAAAACTCATTACGTATTCAATATATAATTATTTTCTCCACCAATAACTTTTCAAAACAAAACGATTAATTTCAAATCGAAAAAATTATTTTCTCTTGTTTCATATTCCGGAAATTTCTATTCAAAACAATTCTTTGTTTTTCTTCATTTTTATTTTAACTTTTTCCATTTTCATTTAAAAACTAAAAATTCTTTTCCTTTTTTTCATATTTTTGAAGTCTTTTTTCACTTTAAAAAAAATATTTAGTTGTTATTCCAACTCTCTAGTTCTATTTTCCCTTTTTTTTTTTCATTTTAATTGATATACTATAGGTCTCAAAATTTTCTTTCACTTTAAAATTTTTATATTTTTATTATATAAAATTGAAATTTATATATATATATATATATAAAACAGATTAAACAGTTTAAGATTTATCTTTAATTCTTAGCTAACGTAATTAATGAGACACATGTCATTTTTGATAACATCTATTTAATCAATTTTCTTCTGTCTTTTAGTTTAAGCAAATTTAAATCTACAAATTTAAGGCTTTTTTAGAATAAAAACCATTTATTGGATAAAATATCTTAAATCATTCTATATCGAAAAATAATTTCTTCCATTTTTCTTCCAATTCAATCGAAATTGACGATTAAAATTTTGTTGTTATACATGGCATTATAATTTAGATAAATAATAACAAAATATTTATTATGGATAAAATGGAAAACTTGTTACATAAAAACATATTCAATTCAATTATTTATTTAAAATCCCATATTTTTCAAAAAAATATTTTAAAAAATAATTCAGTGCCTTCATATATATATATATTTAAATTTATCTGTATATATATATATAATAAATAATATATTATATTTATTTTATATATATATAAAAAGTTTCAAATTAAAAATTATAATGTTTTATTTTATGAAAGTATTTATTTATTTATATATATATTTGATATTTCAAATTGTCCTCAATTTTCATCATCAGAAATAACTGTTTGTTACAAATAAATTAAAATTACTGTTTGTTGGCAAGTAGCGTCCTTCGAGAGACGCGGACGTCACGTGATATGGAACGTCACTGTTCAATATTCCTAACTTAAATCTAACTGTCATAAATATTTTAAAAAAATTTTTTTAAATTATATATCTAAAAAAATTGCTTAACTATTGAAATATTTATAAAGATTTAAAACAAAATAAGTCCCTATTCAACCCTATGTATTTATATATATTTAATTTTAAAAATATGTTTCTTTTTTTTCTGCGTGTGAATGTTTTAAAAATTCGAATCTATAAACATTACAGATTTTTCTAATTTGTGTCCTGATTGATTATAGTGTTTAGCTATGGGGGATAAGGGTTGTTTTTTACGTATTGTTTGTTTATGGTTATTAAAATTAATCTTTAATTTTTCAACTCATAATATATCCATATATATATATATATATTTGCATAATAAATAATAGATTATATTTTGAATTATCATGAGGTGAGGTTAGTGGCTGTATCCTGAGCTATTGGTGTTTTTATTTAAAATGTATTAATATTTACTAAATGTTTGCAAACTAAACCAAATATAAAAAATTACATTTTCCATTTATTTTACAATTTAATATTTCAAAATTTCCTGAAAATCTGATTTTCCTAAAAATTTTGATTCTATTTCATTGCATTTTAATTTTTAAAAATGTTTTCAACCAATTGGATTTTTCTTGTAAATATTTTTAAATTGTGAATATATTATATATAATATTGATTGGATATATAAATATATATATATATATTTTTCTTTAAATTAAATATATATCATGTATGTGGATATGGTTAAATGTGTTTATTATTATTTTTATTGGGTATTTTGCAAAAAGGAATTATTTTGTAAAATATATTTATGTTTAAAAAAATAAATATATATCTAAGAAAAATTTAAACAATACAGGTAAATATATATATATATATATAAATATGGATATTGGGAATTTATTATATTTTAATTTATGATAATTATATGCTGTTTTATTTATTTTTTCGGGAATTCATTTCAAATATATTTGATTCTATTTTTATTTACATGGATTGATGATAATTTTCTTGGGTTTTGTTTTTTGAATAACAATTTTGTCTGACGATCACAAAAATGGTAAATAAATATAAATGGTTGACTGAATTTCAATGAAAACCCTGCAGGTTTCCAATTATTAGACAGCAAATATTACGTCTAGTCACACTGATTGCTGTGATATTGAAACAGTTTGTTTTTTTTTGAATATATAAATATATATATATATATATATATATATATATATATATATATATTTGCGATTTTTAACTTTTTTTTTTAAGTGTTGACGTTGATGTTTGTATTTTTCTGATGAATCCCTTATTTATATTTAATTTAAATGTTCCTGAAAATCATTAAATATTAAATGTAAATTTTGTTTCTATCCGATTCACAGTCATCCACTGGAAAAATGAGTTTCCTGCCAATTGTTCAGATTTCTGTTGATCACGCTAGATAACATATAAAACTAAAAATATAATGCATTATAAAACCATATGTAAATATTATGAATTTTTAAACACAAATGTGATATATATATATAAATATATATATATATATATATATATATATATATATATATATATATATATATCATCATAGAATTTTAAAGACATTATTGAAATACCAATTTTTATTGTGAATATATTTTCCTAATAATAAAATCTGACATGATCATTTATAGATTTGTGGCTGTATATCTTCAAACAGATGGATTAAACTGCGTACTAATTACTGTTGTTTTTACCTTATAAAATGGTTATTTCACTTAAGTGTGATGTCATAAGTTGAACAATTAATTTGGCTATTTTTTGGAATTAAAAAATACATCCAGTTATAATCAAATATAATAAAAGATTGTAAATTTTATTCATTTTTATTTTGAAATTTAATTTTTTTGTGCTCTGATTACTCAACAAATTTTATTGAAAAAAATATCATTCCATTTTTCTACTCGATTCAAATTACAGCCTCTGGCTAAACACTATTGTAATTTGGATATTGTATTCAGAGGAATGCGACTATTTTAATATTGAACTATATATACAAATTTAACAGGATTTTAACCGAAAATTCTTTTCTTACAAATTCAAGATAATCCCATTCGTTTTCAGCTGATCATCATTTATTATTCTTTCTTAATACTATTTTTCTTTCCTGTTTTTCAAAAATGAATCTCCAATACTCAATAATCACTTGCGTCTTAGTGGCTTTATTTCTTAATAAATGATTAAAAAAACGTTTTTCAAATTTTTAATTAGGAACCGTTTAAACAACTTGCATTTTAAAAATTTTTAATTTTACCAAAAATCCAAGATTGACCAATCGTTTATCATTCGGGGAGGAACCCGAACGGGCTACGCCGAATGGTTTTCTCTTTGGGGATGTTTTACGGTATATGAACCTCAATTAATATTGTTCAATGGGATATTTTTGCCGAATAATAATAATGGACTATTCCATAAAAAATTCTGTACATGCTCCCTGGAGTAGGGGAAATAGATCAGTAGTTCAAGTCGAGTCAGTCAAGTCGAGTCAGAGGCAGTCCGAAACAGAGTCGCGTTCAGACAATTACTGCAAGACATTGGAATAGTGATACTGGTCGAGACTACATTGTTCTCTCTACTAAACCTGATTGTTCATACTAACACTTCTACTTCTCTGTATATATTCCTGTTTGTAATATATCTGTGTTATTCCATACCTGTGTTCGAGTTCTTCTTTATTGGTTCTACCTTGGACTATCACCGTGGTACAAGGAACCGGACCATAACAGAAATTTAATACCAAAATAATTTTTTTTCTGGTAATATTTTTTCCAAAATGTATTTTTGGTAATTTTTTTTAAAAATTAAAAACTATATTTTTAAAATGTATTTTGGTAATATATTTTTCAAAATTTATTGGTTTTAAAATTTCCAAAAATTATTTATTTTATTTTTTAAAAAATATATATTGCTGGTAATATTTTTCCCAAAATCTATTGCTGGTATTTTTTTTTTTAAATGTCACCCTGGTAATTGTTTTTCAAAATATATTTTTCAACCTAATATTTTCCTTTCAAAATGTATTTTTGTTAATCTTTTTTTGTTTTAGAAATCTATTGCTAGTATTTTTCCAAAAATGTATTGCTGGAATAATTTATTTCTTCAAAAAATCATTCCTGGTAATATTTTTTTATGAAGATATTATTACTGATATTAAAACCTACTTTTCACTTTCAATGTGTTTTTCGACCACGAAAATATAGTTTAAATGGCCATTTACCTATATCCAAATGTAGTAACAGGTTTTACCACCCCGGCTCCTTGTTGGACCTTTCCCTTCAATTAAATAGGTGGTTTTCAAGAACCTACAAAAATTTCCTGATCAGAGCCCTTGCTGTTGGATTTTTTTTATCATCATGCCCATGACGCAAAGTGTTTTTGATTCTTGTTTTTAAAAATCAGTCTCTTGTCCTCAATAATTTTTAATCTTAAAAAAAATTGCCTTATTGAAGTGAAATGATTAAAAAAAAAAACAAACCTGTTAATTTCCTGTTGACCAAATTGTGACAACATCAATTTGAAATCTGTTTTCTTTTTTTGTTTTTTAAAATTTTTTTCATTTTGTCCCAAGCAAAATCTAATAATATAACTTCAGGACTATAATTTACTATGATGCAAAAAATTTTTAGTGTTAAATAAAATAACTATAAAGATTTTTAATGATAAATTTATCAAAACATTCAGGATATTGTGTAAAACTTAAAATTTCAAATTTATTCCAATGTTTCAAATATCTTGCATTATTTAAATCAATCCAATTATATATATTATCTTTCTCAGAATTTTAAATATTTTATCCGCGCTCGAATTTTCATATTAAAATTGGGATCATTTTTAAAAATTATTCTCAATTTTTTAAATTAAAATTTTGGAGAAAAAAATCAATTTTATTGTCAAAAATGAATTATTGATGCAATATTTACTTGTTTATAATGGTTTCGTTTATTGACGACTAAAATTTTATTTTCAGCGGCATTAGATTGGCGAGAAATTAAAAGACACCGGAAATAAAACTCAAACACAAAAAAATTGGCTGGATCATTTCTTTTCTTTTCGAGCATCTATCAGAGGTGCCGATATTTAATTTCTTATATATTTGCCATCAGGGGCATTTAATAATTCTTCAATGTATCCAACTAGGAGAAAGGAAACGTTAAAATTTTTATATAAATATATGAAATCCATCTCCTGTCTCCAACATCGGTAAAACTATAAATTTTTATTCTAAATCTGATATTTATTACCAAAATTTTAATACAATATTTACAAAAAAAAAAAAAAAGTTAATAATAATAATTAAACAATAATCAATCCAATTATCTGAAATATGTTTCAGCTTTAAAAGTCGTAAAGAAAAACATGTCAAACAATCTTGTCAACCTGGAGTGGTTATTTTCTAAAAAAAAAAAAATAAAGACGTGTTATTCGCTTCGTTTTTATTTTTTTTACTTTATATGGCATCTAAAATTTCTATTTGAAAACCTGTAACATTTAAAGCGCTTTTGGTCCCGATTGACTAAAATAAAATTCTCTTTTAAGATTTTTCTTTTGTTCACTGTTAATTTTATTTTTATTTTTACAAACAGTCAGGATTAGCGAATACGATATAAATTTTAAAATATAGATTTCGTTTTTTTAAAATTTGAGCAAACGTTTCAACAATAAACTGACAATCAGATAAAACCAAACCAATTTCGCAGATTAACATTTATCATTTCTTGAACAGCTTATTTGTAATCTTTTTATTCTTTTTAACAAATTTTTTCCTGTCTTTAAAAACCAAAATATTCTGTCAAAAAAATCTTTTACATATAAACACACGTTCTTTCCTTTCTCTCGCAAATATACATATTCAGTTGTTATATATATATTTTATATTATCTTGTACATTCATCCAAGTCTAAATTTCTTAAGGACAAAAGTAAAATAAAATTCTTGGTCTTTCGAACTCACTAGATGGTCAAAATTCTACTATACTTTTCAAAGCTTGCTAACCATTAAACCATAACGAATTAAAACGCAAATTAAAATACATTCTGATTTCCCAAGCGTAGTTTAGATGTGGCACAAAGACAAAATATGGTGCACCCAAGAGATCGAACTATATAAAAAATATATTTTTTTCTTCATTTCAATTTGCTTTCATTCACCAATTCCGTGTGTCCATGATGCACATTTATTACACACACACACACATATATATATATATATGATTTAATACAGTCTCTATATATGTCTGTCTCCAGCATTATTTCAAATTTATTTTTCAAGGTCATTCCTTGTAATTGTAAACGCCTTTTTTTATGAATCAACTAATATAAAACAAATTTAAATAGACTATATCTTTATTGATTAATTTTTTTTTAATGCTGTAAAATATATATATATATATATATATATATATATATATATATATATTGATAGATAGATTATAAGTGTGTATTTAAAAACAAATTCTTTTATACAAGTTTCATTTAAAACGAAATGACAAGATTTTTTGGTTAATTTTTTTATTTAATTTTTCATATGTTCTCATAAAAATTTTTTTTTTTTGGACATAAATTATTGTAAAATTGTCCAAATGTTTTTTATAATCCGAAATACCTTTGCTATACTTTTAGCCACTTTCAAGGAAAATTTTTTTTTTTTGTAACTGACTATATAGATTGTTTTATGTATATATCAGGGATTATCAGAATGTTTTATTTTCCAAACATGGTCATTCATTGTGACCATGTTCGTAATTGATATTACTGCGTGTTGGCTTTTTTTTTCTTTTTTATTAATAATGCTTCCATTAGATTTTAGCATTTTTTACTTGTGGATGAGGCTATTATATTTGTATTATCAAAGAGTATTTGCGGATTGAGTTTAGTAAGTCTCCGTATGTAATAAAATAAGAAATATAATGAGAAATATGGTCATATAAAAATAACGTTAGTCTTCTCGTTAAAATGTTGTAATATCCCTCTTATAAAATTATTTAATATAATAAAATTTTTATTTTAAATATGGGAAAACATCATATGAAAATTCGTAAATAATGTTGGGTGAATGTAAAAAATGAAATTTTTTGTTTTTTTTTCGTGAGAATTTTTAGTATTTAATTTTGTTATTTTTTTGTTGACTGGAATTGTATTTCTTCATTCTTAATTATTCCATTTTTTATATCCTTTGAAACATGGGTAAATACAACAATATTGTATTATTATATCTTATATATATATATATATATATATATATATATATATATATATATATATATATGTGTGTGTGTGTGTGTGTGTGTGTGTGTGTGAAAATATATTTTTTTGTTCCTTTCGCAGGAAAGAAATCGTTAGGTAAATAAATCAAAGTTCTTTTGTTTATTTTTTTCAAAAAATAATTAGCATAAAAATAAACAAACAATAAAATAATTTTTAAATTCCATAGTTGATATAAATAGCTCCAAATACACTATAAAAAGATAAATTTTTAAAATGAAGTCGTCAAAAAACAAATGTTAATACTTACGATGGTTTTTATACAAAACCCTTTTTCACAGAAAAAAAAAAAAAATAAAAATTAAAAAATTAATAAATTTCCAGACGACATTTAACCGGAAGAGACGATGTCATCTTCCGAAAAAAATTTAGACACATCCTAAACTTACCCTTTCTTGACATCTTCGAATGTAACTTTCATATTGGTACAAAATAAGAACACCTTTAAGCCCTTTTCTTTAAACAATTGCTCTTTTATTACCATAATAATTTCGATTTCAAAAATGAATATGCTTATAAGACACAAATTTTTAGAAATAATTTTTCAAAAAAAAATTTCGCTTGAAATATGGAACAAAGCTTAGTATTTAATGATTCAAATAATTATATTGAAGTTTTCGGCTCTTGTTTTGAAACATGAGAATTCTTATGTATCGTGTTGGAATCATATTTTAAATAAATTATGACCCTATATATATATATATAAATATTAAAAACATCATAGTTTTTATATTGTGAAAATAATAAATTTTGTTTTTATAACAAATTCTAAATTGAAGATATTTTAATGGATATCAATTATCACCTTTTAATTCTGCTCTCCAAGTTTTTCACCGCCTTAACCAGATATTTGACTCTAAAATATCTTTTTTCCTGTCAATGGATCTTGTTTAACGCCTTTATCCACTGTGCCATATATCCTTGAACATATAAATGATCGAAATAAAAGGGTTTTTCAATGCATTCCAATTTTGAAGAAAGCCAGATTTTTTTCAACATGCCAAAACGTTGATAATAAATATGAAAGAAAAACATGAGACATTAGTCTGAATAATGTAAAAGACCGTAAAAAAAAAATCAATTTTGGTTCTAGAAAATAATAATACCGCGTTTATTTTAAAAGTAATGATAAATTCTGATTAAAAATTAAACCTGTAATAATGTTAAGAAACAGGCTAAACGATAAAATGATATTAGGTTGAGTTTATTTTCCCCACCAAAGAAAAAAAAAAAATCAAATAAAATAAAAACGGCAAATTATTAAACTATACAATATTTAATGAAAAATTAAATTTAGGAACATTAAATTTACCTTCTCGATTATCCCTGGAAACTGCAATCCAATAAAAAAAGAAGCCAGTCCCCATCAAATATTTTAAAAGATAGTTCGAGCAGCGAATTGGTTGTTGAAACATCCAATTGGATGTGCGGAATATGTCTCTCTCTAAAGATCGTCTAATTCTTTAAAAAGGCCATAGTAGCTGTTAGCGTTTAACAGTGAAAATCAGGGTTGATCTCCCTGATTGGGTCGATTTGGTGATGGGAGTATGATGTTGAAAGACCCGAAACTCCCAATAGACCAAGTCAAAACATCACTGACGCCCCCCCTCACTGGGCGCCTACTTAAAGAGTGTATTTTTAATTATTCTGGAAGTCAATTAGAACGGTTCATCACCCAGGAAGATACCAATTTCTGGGAGGATGGAATTATGAAGCAGCCTCAAAGTTGGTGGAAGGTAGTGAAACAAAACAGCACATACGTAGTTGTATATCTCTATATACAAATATTTAAATATAATCTTTGATGCCATCAACTCCCAAGATGACATCTACGCTGAAAAGATTACTTCTTAATCCTGCCTCAATAGTAAATCCGGCATCGTTGACAAAACTAATCTGTCCGTAGGTCTCGAGAAGGACCCCTAATCTGTGGTTTTCTGGGGCAGGAAATGACTTGCAAACTGTAATGCCTCGAAAATGAAAATGCTCTCAGTTTCCCACCATAAAGAACCATATCTGCCTCCCATCAGGATGGTTGATGCCCAACTCTATGAGAGCGCCTCTCTGCGCCTGCTTGGTCTCACACTGTCCACTGTCCTGAAGTGGAAAAAACTACACTGAATCTATAGCTTCATCTATTGCAAGGAAAGTTGGTTCGCTGTATCGCGACAGAAGGTTTTCTCGTCTGAGTCCATCCTTCAAATCTAAAAATCAACCATTTGTCCTTGCATGGAATACGGCTGCCATATTTGGTCTGATACTCCTGCTGTTCATCTCGAGGTCCTAGACAAAATCCAGAGACAGATATGCAATGTGGTTGGTCCTCATCTAGCATCCCGTCTACAGTTGCGATCTCATAGACGTGCTGTGGCTTCCCTCTGTCTTTTCTACAAGTATTTTCATGGCAACTGCTCCGACGAGCTACTTTCACTGGTTCCCAAACTGCATGAATTTAAGCGTGCTACTAGGTTGGCATCCAACCCTCTTACTGTCGAAACGGCTAAATGTTGCCATCGCTTCTACTCCAACAGATTCTTATCTCGCATCTTCCATCAGTGGAGCTCCCTTCTTATTTGCTTCCCTGATAGCTAGAATCTTTAAGTATAAAATGTAATATCAATCGACATCTTCTGATGCGTTGACCTGTCCTTGATCCCTGTCCTTCTCTTTATCCTTTTCCCTAATCTTCTCTTTACACTTAATCTCACTCTTTGTAACCCCTTGCGTGCTAGTAGCTTTCCCACCTTGCTTGGGATGATTTACTTAAAAAAAAAAAAACTATAAAAACGCTATTGGCTTTTGTTCCAATGTTCTAATACAGCAGATACCTTTACGCATAAAAATATGTTGAGCGCCTGAAATATGAAATCGTATTTGCCGGAGAATAAAGGCTACGTTGAGATAATAATTATTCCCTGGAATATTGAGGCGAGCATATGAACATATCGAGACCTCCAGGATAAGCAAATTTAATTGCCGCCCCCAGCTTACTGGCCTGCCACTTGCTTGTCCAATTAAGCTCCAATCAATATTCGTCTTCGAACGCAAAAGCACATGAAACATTCTCTCGAAGTCACTGTTACTGAAATATTAAACTGGTTGAGGTTGTTTATAAAACTTTCTGCTTATATAAGATTAAAGCTATGATATATCAAAAACATTGTTGATTTATTTAAGACTAGCAGTAGTGTCCAGCGTTGCCCGGGGATGTAACAGTAAGAGATAGATCAAGTATCGACCATCATAAAGACTGAAAAATAAAATTGACAAAGATTATTGTTTAAGGTTGACGGACACGCATGTCTTAATTAGTTTTTTTTGCTTTTTACGAATTGGTCAAACCAAAACTCAAACAAAAACATTGTTTTCAATTGTTATGGGTCTACCGATTGAATAGAATTTTATTATAAACAATTGTCTTGTAAATGGAATTTTTAAAGCATTCTGAATGTAAAAATAAAGAAAAAAGTGTGCAAGACAATAAGAAACACGACCTGCCAAAAAAAAAATGAAGTTTTGTTGAAATTGGTTGAAAAATGTAGGAAATCGATCCCATATATAAACGAACACACACACACACACACACACACACACACACACACACACACACACACACACACACACAACCTGGGTTTTATAATAAGTATAACTCGATAGGAGTTGTCCCCCCTTTCATTCTCGCGATGCCTCTTAATCGTGCTTTCAAATTGATTTCGTGCAAAAACAATTGTGTTTTTCCAATTTTTGGCGCTGTCAGAACCACCGCAAGGTAATTTTACGTAGTCCTGTGAAGTTTTGTTGAAATCGGATGAAAAATGTAGTAAATCTGATCCAATATATAAACGTACAGACACACACACAATCTGCGTTTTATAATAAGTAAGATGTAATGGTCTTTAATTTGTACTTAGATACATTGTATTTAGTTTCAATTTTTCTAATTGAATTGTTCATCTGCATTACATATAATCCATTATTGTACATAATTAGGTTACAATAAATTTTGTATTTTATATGAATATTAGCTTATGAAAATTGTGAATTATGATCGAGGGCCTGTATCATAGATTGAAAGTCAAAAAAATTTGTACAAATTCTGAACTGAATATTTTCCAGATGAAAGGACTGTCAAATCAGTAAAAGTGACTCTTTTCCCATTTTTGACAAATATAAAACACTTGTAGCATCTTCTTTAGCTTAGAAAAGTTGATGTAAAATTTTCCGAAAAAACATTGTTGATTGATTTAAGATGGAACGATCTATCATGACATGTCTCTAATTTGTATTTAGATGCATTGTATTTATTTTCAATTTTTCTAGTTTGATTTTTTTCATATATTGCATATGATCCATTATTGTATATAATTATTTAAATAATTCTTAAAAAATTGTGAATTAATAGAATCGAGGGCCTGTAAAAATCGATTGGGAAATAGTTGACGAGACCCTTGTACCGAAATTTTGTTAATGAACTGTAGTCATTTTTTTGTCAAAGTATAATTATAAGTCAACAAAGAGATGTAATCAAGAACAGTCTTGTATTCAAAGCCCAGCTTATTAGAAAAGTTGATGTAAAAAATTGCCTCAAAACATTGTTGATTTTATTTAAGACGGAACGATCAATTATGACAGGTCTCTAATTTTTATTTAGACATATTGTATTTTTTAAAAAATGTTTCTGGTTGATTGTTCACGGTTATAGCATATGATCCATTATTGTACATAATTAGGTTACAATGTAATTTTTATTTTATAATCATTATACTACCTTATAAAAATTGAGATTTAGTAGAATGCCTTTTATTTTAGATTCAGGACATAGGGTTTAAAATTGCAGGCAAAAATTTTGCATAAAAAAATGGGTCTAAAAGCAAATTTTTAAAAAATTATATAAAGATGTTAGAAATAAATAAACAAAAAGGATTGGTAATAATTTCAAAAAGAGTTCCATCCAACTGATAAAATGATTCTTATTTTAACTTTTCAAATTATCATTTGAATAAAAATAAAAAAAGATTTTCCAGTAAAAATTATTTGAATTTAAATTAACATTTTAAGCGTCCAATACTTCTAAGAAGAAAAGCAACCATCATTTATCGATATTGCGAATTGTCCAAATGGCCATGTAACGAATTATGTGTAAAGATTAAGGTCATATAATTTTTGTTTTATTATTACTGTGCATTCTTTTTTATGTTTTTTTTTATATGTTTTTATATTGAATTAAATTTTGCAAAATAAAAAAAGATAAAAATAGTTTATTTTATTATATTCATTTTATATATTGTTTTCCGTATAAATTAATATTACCACGAAATATTTTAAATATTAATTGATATAAAAATTTACAAAAAAAAATCAATAGTTTGAAAACAAAAATAAGAAAGCAATGAGATATTAACAGCCAATCTCAGAACGCTAAAATGCATTACAAAAAGAAGACCTACCTCAACTCAAAACAGAACAATTTAAACGTTCCATTCGATTGTAGAAAACATCAGAAAAATCTTGTTGAAAAGAATGAAGAATTTTGCCAAATCCTCAATACCGATAAATTACAAACCGAAATGTGGATTTTTTTTCCTATCTCAAGATATACGGCAAACGTTAGAAATAAATATTTAAAGCATGGACCAATGATAAATTTATAAATACAGTAATTCCCCTGTTGTTTAATTACTGAATTTTTTAAAAATATAAAAACAAAATCATAAATGTATTATTGCAACAAATAAAAAATCTTTAAAAATTCTTCCGTAAAATAAAATATTTTTATTATTTAAAAAAAAAAATTAGAATAATATCATTCTATGTTTAAAAAAGCATTTTTTTAAAAAATAAAATTAAATGCGTTTTAGTATTTTATCATTTTTAATTTTAAAGAAGCAATTTTATTTTGCAAAAATTAAATATTTTCCCAAACTTTCAGCAAAAATTTTAGGTTTAGTAATTATGGATTTAGTTTTTATTATACATATTTTCTTTGATGTCAGTTTGCAAGATGGTTTCTTAATTGAAAGATTTTTTTGTGCAAATGAACTTTTCTGTTTGGTGAATTAATTTATTCTTTCGATACATGAAACACGAGGCAGATTTTTTTTTTAATAGTTTATATTTCTTTCTGCAGTGATAGTTGCCATCCAATCATTTCTATTTACTGCTATTTATCCATAGCTGTTTAAAGAGAAAATAGGCATACCTTTTGAAAATAATTTATGAAAATCTAATGGATTGAATGGATTCTACTTTTTGAAGATTTAATAACATTTTCAAGCCGCTTTCCATTACTAAAATTTATCCTCAAAAATTTATTGTGATTTGCAACATCTCCACCTTGCAATCAAAAAAACAAATTTTTTTCTTTAAGACTCATGTATTGGAAAACAAATGCCCAAGAAAACAAATTAGTAAAAATCCGTGCGGAAAAAAACAGTACCTGGGTATTTAACATCAGCCATTTTGATCCATATTCTTCTGTGATTAAATTAAACAGTTTTGTTTTTTATAAATCAAATTTAAAAAAAATTTCTTGCCCCAAAAAAACAGTTATCAATGTCATTTGATATATATATATTTGTAGATTCTGGAGACTTATCTTGTCTATCATCTAAACATATTTGCCATCTTCATAAATTACCTTACAATGATGACAAATAGAGACGTCGCTAAATATTAAAAATAAATATATAATTGAAAACTTAGAAAAAAAAAAAATTGATTTTGTATGAAAATGAAAAACCTTTAACAGTATATATAATTTTAATTTAATATTTGTTTTAAAGATTTTTGGTAGTGAATAACGGTTTCATTACTTTGAATAAATGTATTTTTATTCTGAATGAAGAATCAAAATATTTTTTTAAATTCAATAAAAGGTTTCTCAAACCATCTTTCTTAAAAATTCCGATTGCAAAGGAAATATTTGTCGCATTTTTTTCCACAACGCAGAAAATAAATTTCTTCCAGGAAACCCTCGAATATTTGGGGCAATCATAACCAAAAGCCAAAAATCGATTCGCAAGTTATAATATAAATCCCAATGCAAAAAAACAGTCAAAAAAATCAATCAAATAATCACTCAATATTGAAATTATTAGCCAAAAATTTATTTTTTTTGTCCCCCGATTTCAATAACACATTTTTGTTTTTTATCGGCCGAACATTTACATTCTTCGTCGACAAAATTGAGGACGTTCAATATTTGTTTTATCAAAATATTTTTATAGCTTTAACTCCTATACGGACTTGGTTTTTTAAATTTAAACATTCCGTCTTCATGAATGTCATGTAGAATAATTGCCTTTTTTGTGTAAACTCATTTTCTTTTTTATGAAGGATTTACCTTTCAGAATAATACGCGTCAAGTTCATGGTTTTTTAATTTGTTCATCAAATCGCCTTTTTCTTCGCTATAAATTTTAATGGAGATATCTTTTATTCAAAAAACAAATCTGTAATTAAAACCCAATGTTTCTCAATCATTTTACGCAACGACCAATAGTTCAAATCTTGATATCACCAAGAATAAAATTTCAAGATTTAAACAGTAATACATTTAAATGTCATATAAATAAAATATTTTTATTTCTCCCTTTTCTCATAATATGGATTTTTTTCAATGTTTCTATTCAACTATTTGTGCAGCTTATTTAAATGAAACCTTATGGATTCAATTTTTTTTCTTCAATGTTTGGTTGAATCTGCGATAAAGACGATCATTTCTTCTTCAGTTGAGTTTTCATTCTTTCTTGCTTTTATTTTGATGTTATTTAGGGTTTCATTGAAATTCATTAAATAATATTAGAAAATTTCGATAAAATTGGGTTAAGGCTTTTTATTTATTCAAAAACATAACTTGTATCTTAGTACTTCCATTATTAAATTTTTTATTCAAAATAACCATTTTTTATCACGCCCGAACACATACAAATATTACAACAGCAAATGACATAGATATGTTTTTCTCACCTTTTTCTGAAAATGTCTTCCATTTGTTTATATTCTGATATTTTCAACATCAAAAATACACTTCATGTCAATTTTTTCTTTAACCATGGTTTTAAAAACGGCACATCTAATTTTCAAATGAAAATATCAAAATTAAAACAAAAAATTTTTTTATTAATTTAAATGTTATGAAATAGAAATAATAGATTTAAAAAAAAAAAAGAGCATCCTAAATATTGAAAAATCATTATTTCAATGTTTCTATTCATATTTATTTGTGCAGTCATGGATTTAGTGTTTAAAGCTGTGAAAGTGTTTTTTCGTGTTTCTTCAATGTTTGGTCAAATGTACAAATAATGCATTTGACATCATTTTATATTCAGTTGAGCGTTTTTATTTAAATATTATTTTTATACTAGCAGTAGAGAGATCATTCGTTGCCCGGGGATGTAACAATAAGAGATAGATCAAGTATCGACCATCATAAAGACTGAAAATAAAATTGACAAAGATTATTGTTTAAGGTTGACGGACACGCATGTCTTAATTAGTTTTATTTTTTTTTTTTTACGAATCGGTCAAATCCAAACTCAAACAAAACATTGTTTTCAATCATTATGAATCTACCGATTGAATAGAATTTTATTATAAACAATTGTGTCTTCTAAATGGAATTTTTTTTCTTGCATTCTGAATGTAAAAATAAAAAAAAAAAGTGTTCAAGACAATAAGAAAACACTACCTCCAAAAAAAGTGAAGTTTTGTTGAAATCGTTTGAAAAATGTAGGAAATCCGATCCCATATATAAACGAACACACACACACACACACACACACACACACACACACACAACACATCACAAAAAACAACCTTGGTTTTATAATAAGTATAACTCGATATGAGTTGTCCCCTTCCATTCTCTGATGCCTCTTAATCGTGTTTTCAAATTGATTTCAAAATGCAAAAACAATTTATTTTTCAATTTTGGTTAGAACCACCGCAAATAAATTTTAATAGTCCTGTGAAGTTTTGTTGAAATCAGTTGAAAATGTCAGGAAATCAATTTTGTCAATATATAAACGTACAGACACACACAAATAACCCATACAAAGAGGGTTTTTTTTAAGCATGATGCTATTATGGGTTGATAATCCAATTCACATAAATAAAAGTAGAAAACTGATAAAGCCTTTTTAGCTGAATGTGGGATATCCTTTTGGAATTACAAATATTTTATCTATCAAGGAATATGTCGAAAATTTAATTTTGACATTTAAAGAAATAAAATAAATTTCTAAAAATGAATATTAAAACAAAATTTTAAATAATCATCAAAAAATAGTGAAATCAATTATTTGAAAAACAAAGTTTAACCTACTTCTTCATTTACCCAAATCCCAAAATGCTGGAAAAATACTATTTCGCAAATATATTTTGTCCATATATATAAATATATATATATATATATATATGTGTGTGTGTGTGTGTGTGTGTGTGTGTGTGTGCAACATATGGTATATCAAATGTACATTGATAGTCCAAGGTAGAACTAATAAAAGAAGAACTTAAATACGGATTCTGGAATAACACAGATATATTAAAACAAATATATTCATTAAGTAGAAAAATATAATTGAACAATCAATTTATAAATAATGGTCTAACGCGACTATGTTTAAGATTGCCTCTGACTTTATAATCCCTCGCTATGAATGATAGACATGAATCATACGGAAATGTTTTTACTCAATACTGATTTCTACTTCAATAGGAACTTCCTGTCTTCCTTTGATGGACTCAGTATTTTCATTAATATATTTAATAGTCAATTATACGTTATGGATATATATATATATAATATATAATATATATATATATATATAATAATGGACTCTCCCGTCGGTTTCGATGTATAGGATCTGACAGCTTAGTTGATTCAGTTATAAAATTTTGTGCGATAATCTTAAGTGGCACTTCAGACCCGCTAGTGATTTACAAAGGAGGCCACATATGGAGCAAGAGTGAGGATTGTGGGATGAGATCGCTGTTAGAGTGGCTGACCTTTTAGATCTTGCTCTCGCTTCATGAAGACGATTCAGACAAGCAGATTGAAAAGTGCTGAGTCCACTAAAACACGTTCATCTCCATTCTACCCGATCTAAGGCTAAGCGCTCGTCGGTGTTATGGGGTATATTGACAGCTGACAAGTTGCTCTTCAGCTTGTCTTTCTAACTTAGCCATGTGCGTCCTACATTCCTGTAGTCCTGAACTAACTGGCTGTTCATTAAGATTTTATGTATCTTGTCATCAGACATTGCCAAGACATGACCTGTCAATCGTAACGGAGACTGTATGAGAAAAGTCTTGATTCCTCCAATATTACACCTGCTAAACAGGTCTACGTTAGATGTCCTATCTTGAAGGTTAACTCCAAAGATGGGATGCAGACAGCTTATATATAGCCTACATATATATATATATATATATATATATATATATATATATATGTGTGTGTGTGTGTGTGTGTGTGTGTGTACCGTTATAATATTTCGCGGCACATTTAAGAGGATCGCTCGGAACACGTGGAAGTCGACGTATGGTGGCTGAGAATCACTGATTTAAACAAATTCTTCTTCATGCATTATACAGCTTGAACATTACTTATACAGCTTGAACATTATACAGGGAAAATATCAGATTTATATACACTCGATTAGTATCTCAAGATTTTTTCGATATATTGATCTGTCATTTTGCTACCAAAATAAAACGACGAGCCTTCCCGTTACATTAACAAGTGATGGCTTCGCATAAAAAACAAAAACGTGAGAAAAAAATAAAGCTAATTTTCTTTTATATAAGCGTACCTTCCATGTTTTTTTAATATTTTTTCTCCTTCTGTTTCTTTTAGAAGCGTAATTATCGACCATTTTCTTTGCGTCCTGAAGCCACAGCATAAAGATTCTCTTTTAGCGAGATTTGGCAGAACTACTTTTGTTTTTGTCATCACAAAAAGGTAATCGACAATTAGGTGCCTGTAAAATAATGTTGATAGCGCTTTGTTACAAACCTGAGGAGGAATACGCAGTTTTTTGCTGATTAATTTAGTCTAACAGTTTGCTTTCATAAACAGTTAGATAACCAAAGATTTCCTTTTCATAAACTGTTGACTAACCAAAAAAAGGGTTTGTTTTCATAAACCATTGCCTAACCAAAAAGGTTCGTTTTCATAAACCGTTAGCTAACCAAAAATGGTTCGTTTTCATAAACCGTAGACTAACGAAAAAAGGTTCGTTTTCACAAACCGTTGGCTAACCAAAAAATTCTTTTTCATAAGCCTTTGGCTAACCAGCCAAGATTCGTTTTCATAAACCATTTTGTAGCCAAAAAATTGTTCGTTTTTATAAAACTTTGGCTACCCAAAAATGGTTCGCTTTCATAAACCTGTGGCTAGAAAAAAAAAGGTTCGTTTTCATAAACCATTGGCTAACCAAAAAAAAAAAAAAAAGGTTCATCTTCATAAACCGTTGGTTAAGCAAAAATAAAGGTTCATTTTCATAAACTGTTGGCTAACCAAAAATAAAAAAAGAAGGTTCGTTTTCATAAACAGTTGACTAACCAAAAAGTTCGTTTTCATAAGAATGTGGGTAACCAAATATTTTCGTTTATTTTAATGTTGGCCTCATTCCCGATCATAGTCATTGTAAGCTCCACGAAACTTTCACTAGCTGCATAGAGTATGTGTTTCTCTAGAGCAACATGCGGATTTGAAATGGGAGTTGTCCCTCTCCTAGACTTGTTGCCAACCAATATATGGCAGCAATATTTTAAGCATGGACGAATGATAGACTTATAGATATGTAAGATATATTCAAGAAAGAAAAATTGTCTTTCCAGACATAGTGTACCGACTTTCTTTTTGAACCTAGCATTGGATTCAACTAGAGGTCAACGCCACAAACTTCGAGATTCCACCACTGACCACATCCAAATACCTCCTGTTATCGATATCTTCACTTTTAACCATGACACGAGTGTATTTTAAAAAAATATAGATGAGCGTTTCTTTTAATGGAAAGCAGTCCGGAGTGAGAAATCAGCAAGACGAGTCAACATTCTATGAGGTCCAAAACGACCATAAGTCCGTCGTTAACTAGGGCAAGATATGGCTTGTTAATTTTAAAACTAAACCGTTAATCATGTGAGAGACCCATCTCTGACTTCCCTCAGTATGGCTGATGCTAGCCTTCAGTTAAGTAACTCGTTGCGCATTCTTGAGCTCACGTTTTCCACTGACTGTGGAAAGACTATACTGAATCTATTGCTAGGTCAGTTGCCAAGAAAGTCGTTTCACTGAGTCGCGTGAAACAAGTTT
>CAHIKZ030003394.1:0-100631 GCA_903632075.3 Acanthosepion pharaonis | reverse complement strand
ATTACAATCCCAGAGAATTATTATTTCTCAAAAGGCCGAAAAACTTGCGTCTGCCACCCGCTTTCTGCTCTATATTAATGATCTGCCCAAGAATATACTCCAAATATCTATCCTCATGACACAACAGTCATAGGTGCACCTTCCAAAAATTTGGATGACTAGAACCTGGCAGATAATCTCTCTGACCAATGGTGGGGGGAGAACTGGTCAGTAAAATTAAATTCGTATCAAACCAAACTAGTAACATTCCACCATCACCGAGAAGACCCTAAACTTGTATCTCTCTTGATGGATGTTCTCTCCAAGAGGCTCCTTGCGTTGAAGGTCTATTGGAACTCAAGCTCACCCCCAGATCTCAAATCGACATCATATATACGATCGGGCTAAAGATGCCGGAAAAAAAAGATCGATTTATTGTACCGCTCCTTTAACTATTTGACTTCCCCCCTGCTACACTAACTTTACAAAAGCCAGATCAGACCATAGACAGACTATTGCTGTCACGTCTGAGCTAGACCTGCCCAGTACTCACTTACCTGTCTTGATGGATTTCAAAAGTGTCTACGCGGCTCTGTGGGTGATGGATTATTTTACACCCAACTTCTTTCCCCACAGACGAAAGATCACCAGTCCTATCGCTACTCAGTCGTTATCTCTATGACTAGTATTATGGCGAGTTACATTCCTCGGTTCCACCAGCCCTGCTCTTTGCCTCTGGGACCCACTATGCCACGTGCACACGGATGAATCTCCCTTATTCAATTCGTATTCCATTAATAAGAAATAGGTTACCCTCGGAAAGATTGAACTGCTTCTTTATGGTACAAACTCGTGGTATGATGTTTCCCCAATCATAATAATCTTGACCTCTTCAAGTCTAGGGTTAACCGTTGTTTTCTACATAAATTCATGAACTGCACTTTTCTTAAGACTCTCTTCGCACAATAACGCTCTACCTTAAGTAGCACTTGAGCCTTTTATTGAATAAACATTAGTATATGGTAATTGTTCCAATGAACTTTCTTCTACGGTACCTAGACGCTATAAATTTAAGCTCCGTGCTAGATTGGCAACAAGATCTCATAATTTTACAGTTTAAATGGCTAGATGGAACCACAAGTTCTATGGTAAGAGTTTATTCGCGCGTGCAACTCCCTTCGAGTTTCTTGCTTTCCAGTCAAGTATGACCTTAAACAATTTAAACGCAATGTCGATCGTTATTTTATGTCTTATGAATTTCTGTTTTCTTTATTGTTCTTCCTCCTAAATAATGTTTTCTTTTTTTAATATTCTTTCAGTCTTTACCCTCCCACCCCCACCTGTGTCTCAGTGGCTTTATTGCCTTTCTTGGGGGTGGGATGATTAAAAGAAAACAATTACGAAAATTCCATCGAAAACGAAATTACAGTACAGGCATAAAAATCGCGGCGCTTCTTTATTGACCAATCATAGCGCGTCTATGGCGACTTCATTGGTACACGCTTGGAGACGGCCAAAAAAAAAAAAGTAATTGCTTTTGTATTCGGGTACGAACAAACCTTTGTCTGTCGATTGATACTTTTAGTTTTAATACAATGTTTTATGGTTGTATTCATCTCAGACACTCGATGGAAAGGTTAATTTGAAATAAATTCTTTTGGATAATCATAAATCTGTAATGGTGTTTCTACTTTTGTGGAACCAGCATGTTCGACTTTGTCATGTCCTTACCAGTTTCAACGTGTTTGTGTGTGTGTGTCTTGCATTTCTGTGAAGTTCAGCCATTTTTTCCGCTGTATATATCCCAGTTTTCATTATTCGACCTGAACAGCCATCTATAGAATGACCGGTGATAATCATCCCGATCTCCGGGGCATCTTGAAATTCTGGTTCCGTTCTATCTTTGATTATCCTTAGTTAAGAGAGCGTATAAATTCTTTGACCTTCGGTTGTTTTGTGCGTATTTCAACCTCGTTGTTGTCGTTGTAATACTAGCGGGGGTGGGTATTATTGTTGTCATTATTTCAACTTGATATAGCAGTTTATTATTACATCGATTACGACCTTTTCCTTTTGTTTTCAATCCAGTACGCTCTCTTGTATGTGAGGGTGGTACGATGGATAACGGCTTGGAACGAGAAATCGGAGAGCCGAGTTCGAATTCAAGTTGTGTTCATTACATTCACTTACGCGCAAATACTCTTGGGAAAGGTATGAATCCATTTCTTCTCTCAGCTAAGCCCTATAGCCTTGGTTGGGAAACAGTCTATCACAGAAAAAAAACGGCGGGAAGATCTGCCTAGCCAGTCATGAATCGAAATAGACATGATCACCCAAGCGTGTATCACATATGGAAATTAATTGACTGACACTCAGTTACGGAGTAATGAACCGAGACGTACTGTAAGGCAAGTTAATAAATGTATTCATTCTGTTTGCCTAAATTCTGATGTTAAGTGTTACTTTGGGGAAACTCACAAATTAACCTCGTGTTCACGAAGATAAAAAAACATACTTGACAGAAAATAAGCGTACAGAAACAACAGGAAAGCATGTCATACACAAAAATATAAATAAATTGTTTTTTTTTAGGTACGTGGTAATGATAGGAAATAATAATTCGTATTATTACACGTCGGGTTACAGAGAGAATTTAGATACGTGTGGCCCGTACGAAGGTTCATGACGAAGAGCTTGAATTTAACGTCTTTTAGCGGGATGTTCATATTTCCGACAGAAACAGTTTTTGTTGCATAATAGGAGTACTTTATTTTATTTATTTTAGACAGGGTTTTATGTTATTGTTTTATTTTATTTTATTTACAATTTTCATTTTTTATTTATAATTTTCATTTTTTATTTATTTATGATAAAACCCTTACAATACTTAATAAGTATAGTATTTATATTTTCTTTATACTGATAACACTCCCGTGAGTAGACGAGAACTTTCTCACCGTGCATCCTTTTAATTTCTGGTAAATAGGGAGTGCCAAAGATTGAATGTTCTTGTATGTATCTTTCTTAATCATACCGAGTGTTCCAATTTTTAGGGCTCTATATTTTTTTTCCAGATTTCAAGATCTTTATATTTACTTATTTTGATATATTATTTAAAAAATATATGTGTATCTGATAACAACGCAATAACTATTTGCCTGTAGACTTTAATTACAATGTCTGGTCTGCTAGTTTTTTCTATGTCTGGTTAGTACGAATAGTAAACGCCTCAAAGAATAGTGACTTCATAACCATTTATGATTGGTTCACGGTAATGTTCAGACCGTTTTTTGGTATGTGGTTCACTGTAATATTGATATATTTCCCCAATGATGAGACTGTCTAATCTTATATCAATCTTTGTATTCTATTGGTGTCAAGATTGGACAAAAAAAAATCTACTCCTAGTATAAAGAGAGGGACATAGAGGAGAAAATGACTGCAAGAAAGAAGAAGGAAAGGAGATGAATAAAATATTAAGGAGATGAGAGGAAAAAGGAGGAATAGGAGGAGGGTATTCAAGAGAGAGAGAGAGAGAGAAAAAAAGAGCGTGGAGTAAGAGAAGAAAAAAGGAAAAGAAAAAGGCATAGATGTGGAAGAAAAAGAAGTAAAGGCAAGTTAAAATAAAAAGACAATAAAAAGGGTGAAGAGGAAAACCAAAGACTGGAATTCGTAATAATAAAAAAAATGGAAATAATAATAATAATAATAATAATAATAATAATTTTTTTTGTCAGTGAAAGTGTTTATGTTTTAGGAATTGGTTTCCGGTTCCGTCTGAAATGTTTTCATTCTCTGTAACTCCCAGTAGCTACTCGGAACTTAGGGACACCATCGCGTTTCTTGGGGTGAGTTCATTAAAGAAAAAAATGCTCTCAAAGAACAAATCTGAAGTCAAAATATCAAGCCTCAAGAGGGGCTGAAAAATAAATGGGAATAAAAGGAGTCAACGATAAAAATATGAATCAAGTCCTATCAAAACGAAAGTTAGAAACAGCTATCCTAAAATCTGAGAATGAAGTGCTTATTATTGCTACTAAATACCATTGTATTTTTTTTATAGCCGAAACAAGATCTATAAAGACAACGACAACCCAACGTGCATGCTGTGCAACGAACAGCAATAAACAATAGATCATCTAAGATTTGGATGTTCAGAATTGGCCAAAACGGGGGGACTCACAATGACACAGCAATGCATATCTCTACTAGGAAATCTGTAAGCACATCAAGGTCAAAGACAAATAATATGATCATGACTCAATAAATGTAACAGAAAAAGATGAGGCAACTATTCTCTAGAACATAGCAACCCGGATTAATTAAGGTAATTAAGGTAAAATGTCCTGATATAGAAGGGAAAAACTAAAAGGAAATAACTTGTTTGCTCATCGAAATGTCTGTCCCCACCGAAAGAAATACCTCCCTGCAAACTACAGGAAAATTCTCCAAAAATAAAAACTTCGAAATAGAAATTGCTGAGATATGAATTCTACAAAAAATATCAGTGGTAATAGGTGCTCTCGGTCTGGTCAAAAAAGTGGGAGAGGAAAATCCACCAACAAAACCCTTAGCAACATAAATACAAGAAGTCCAGAGGATCTTTCTTCTCGGCACAGCTCATATATTAAGGAGGACTCTATCCATCAAATGAACCAATCACACTCTCATGGTAGCCTCGAGTTCAAGGGATAAACTCGGTGGAGTGAAACATGAAGACATCACATTTCAGCTGTGGTGGTGGCTCTCGGTTTGATTGGAAAAGGTTCTCATAGACTCACGACACTAAAAAACAACAAAACAGCAATAATATAAATTAAATATAAATATCTTAAAATTAATATTAAAAAGTGCGACTGCCTAAAATTACTGTTATATCTTTCAAAAGTGGATTCTTCTATACGATCATGAAAGTTATATGCCAACAAATAAACAAGATCCCTGTTTACAAGAGACTGAATAAGATTGAACGTCTACTCAGGTGGGTATTATCAATCTAAACAAAATATAAATACTGTACAAGTTAAGTATCACCTAACAGCAGAATTTGTGTAAAAATAATGCATATATCTATTACGTTGCTTTATTCCATGTATTCTTCTTATTTCTCACAGAGAGAAAAAGATATGGCAGTACCTGCTGACTGCAATGTATCTTTGAAGATATTCAAAAAGTTGTCAAAATACAAGGACCTTGAAATAGAAATCTCGAAAATGTGGCATAGGGGAACATCAACAATCTCTGTTGTAGTTGGAGCCCTAGGACTGGTTGGAAAATATTTCAGTAGACTAATTGAAGGGATTCCTGGAAGTCCATGCCTCAAGGAGATACAAAAATTGTTCTGACAAGTACAGCCCACACTTTTCGAAGGGCTTTATCTATGCAATTTTTTTGTCAGTGGAAAGTGAAATGTGTAAACGCCAGAAATCAAAGAAAATAATAATAATAATAATAATAATAACACCAACTGACAAGCGTCTGGAGAGCAATCGCCCTGATATCAGACTTGTGAACAAATGCAACCATGAATGGATCCTGATAGACGTTACGGTACCTTGCGAAAAGAATATCTTGGAAAAAGCGAAAATACAAAGATCTGGCAGGACAAAAAGGAGAAATATACTAGGCAGCAATTCGAGTTGTCCCTTTTGTGATTGGCGTACTCGGGACTATTTCTTAGAATCTTTCTGCCTCACTGGATACTTCGGGGATACTTAGCCGTATCACCTGGACAAAGCATTCAAAAGATTCTAAAAAAATTATCAAATAATAATAATAATAACTACATGTATATGTTTTGTCTTGGTGACTTAAAAATGGGCTACAGTAAATATCCCGTCCAGTATCATAAATTGGCTTGTCATTCCCCTGACTTTAACCAGTTGGACACGCCGCTTAATTGGGCTGTGAACGGGAATAGTATTATAGCCGGGTGTCAAGAAGATTTTTTTTTAGTTTGACGGATGAGACAATCAAGGCAACATTGGAGCCCCAACAGGTACTTGGGAACAGCCATAATCGGAGACTGTCTGAGCGGACTGGGTTATCCAACTTGAAGGTATTTCTAAATAGGTCCCATCCACACGGTTATGTGCTGCTTTTATCAAATCTCTCACAATATCGCGCGTATTTGGCTGTGATGCATGTACCTGATATACCCTTGTTAGACTGAGTGTCTAATAGACTTCGTATATTTGTAACCCAGCCTAACTTTATTCACATATTGCTCACTCAATAATAATCTGAAGAAGAAGGTAGATGAAGAGAAGGGAGCTGAGATGAATATAGACAATCATCACAATCATAGTGATAAATATAATCAAATTAACGCAAAGTGCTAATCAGAATGAAAATTCTCTAATTCCTTTGTTGATTTCTCGCTCGTCTTTCAGGTGGTGACAATCGATTATATCGCTTATTCCGTCTGATCGGCCTTCTTATTAATTTCTAACAAACATTTATAGCCAGTAACTGGTGGCTGGCCGACCTTTTGCTATTGATTTCAATTTGATGCTTTAACGCTTAATAAATGCGACTTCACGTTATTAGAAAAAGGAAACACATGACACCATTAATCGGTTATAAAAGCGAGTCGCAACTGAATTGAAAATCAACTTTCTTATTTCCTGCAGACTAAGTAGAAATACGGTGAGCATCAAATCATTAACAATTTAAATCAGTATTTTATTCTGTTCTTTTTGTGTCTTAAACGGAAAGAAAAGATTTCACATTCGGGACAACAGTTTTCTGGGCTTGATCGGGTGTAGATGTGAGATTACCAATACAGCAAACGGAATCAGTGAACAGAATTGTTTATTAAATGAGAAAGGAGGCATGAATACACCAGTACTTTGTTTTATAGCAAAAAAAAAAAAAAAAAAAAACTCTTGTTACTGGTATACCACGACATTTGCTTGTAAAGTAAATAATTGAAGAAGCAAAATCGCAAACCAATTCATCATAATTATTTACATGTGAACTATTGTCCTCATCTTTTTTGTTGTCATCACAACGTTTCGGTCGCGGTGCCTTCCGGCCTAAATTTAGTGTTTATCGGGCCACGAAGCCTTCAGGGAATTTAGAACTGAACCCTTACTCTACATGGGTACATTTTTCTTTTTCAGTTAACCCTGTATAGGGATATCTCATCTAGTTCTAATTAATACGGCATCTCAATTATGTGTCGTTCTCGTTTCCACTGAGTCCAGATCTACACTGTCTAGTCCAGGGACTGAACTCACAACTACAACAGAACTGGGCAGCATCATCTCAAGTAATGCGACCTACGAGAAAAGACCCTTGAGAAGAAGATCAAAGCGATTCATATTGCGTACGGGATGCTCTCACATCGGTCTTCAGCAACCACGGCCTCACCATAAAAACCCAAATTATGGTCTTCTACACCATGGTTCTCTCCACCCTTCTGTACGCTTACGAGACCTGGAGTTTGTATCATCGGGGCATCAAACGTCTGGAGGGTTTCTAGCAATCAAAGCTCTGGAGAATCCATCGCATCCTTTGAGAGGCCCGCATCATCAACAACGATTTCCTACCTCGGACATCTTTCCCATCATCGAAGCTACCATTCTTCAACATCGCTTCTGCTGGACGAGTTACGTATTCAGGATGCGATCCCCTCGACTCCCATGTATCATCCTGTTCAGAGAACTCGCCAGCATCAAGAAGCAAAGCGGGGGTCCAAAACGACGCTTCAAGGATCTGTTAAAGACATCACTGATACCGGTCAACACGAACATGAGACCTGGAAAACCGTTGCTGCAAATCGGCCTTCTTGGATTTGCGACTCGCCCATCCACGTTTACTACCTACACTCCTCTGTTACTCCTGCTCACGATACTTCAGGAGTAGGCTGATCCTTCACAGCCATCTCCGCCGCCAGAGGTGAGAAAGGGAATAAGGAGAAAGGATGACAAGTCCGATGCTCAGATGCGAGTGAATGCCGGCTGCAATAGTGGAGACGCCTTCTTGACAATCAACATTCAAAATCTTAGATGTAACTTTAGCTCTATCAACAATTTTTACAAACGGTAGGAAATACGTAACTATCTCAGCCACCAGACAAAATCTAGGCGTTTCAAAATAAATTTTAATTGATTCGTTTTCTACGGATTATCAACCCTTTGCAGGTTATTTAGAGCCAAACTATATTTTTAGGTTATAAGAATTATTTGGGAGATAATAGTTCAGTGATACAAGTCTTACTAATTAACCCATAGCTGGAGGAGAAGAGGTGGATTCATACTAAGCATCTATATAGCTAGCCTGGCTGACCACTGAGACTAAATAGTGAGTGCGTTCCTTATTGTGTGTTCTATACTTGTGGTTTCGTACCAAACTACGTTACGCTTGTTAAGATAACAGTTCTTTCCAAAGAACAATCTATAATGTTATCTGTTCTGACCTGTCATCTTGACTTCAGTCACTTTTCCATCTTCATAGCGTAGCTTTCCTTTGTCTCTGCTGTAAATATTTTCACGGTAATTGTTGTGATGAATTTTCGTCGTTCGTACCTCGACTTCACGAATTTAAGTGCAATACTAGATTGGCAGCTAGGTCTCATAATTTCAGTGTTTAAATTCTGAGTTGCAACCGTAAGGTCTATGCTCAGTGTCAGTGACTTCGGCTTGGTTTGGTTTGTTTTACGTCATATCAACCTCTTTGGGTTATTTAATGCCGACAAGATTTTTATTGCTGGTAATATTTAAAAAAATGTATTGCTGGTAATAACTTGTTCTTCAAAAATTTATTGCTGGCAATAATCTTTTACAAAAATGTATTGCTGTTATTAAAACCTATTTTTACACTTTCATAGTTTTAGCCCCTGTTTAGGGGTCAACTATTTGCCCATAGCTGCCAACCTAACCGGTGCTACCACCCCGGGTCAGAGTGGACCTGGGAACACCAGCAATTAAGAAGTGGTTCCACGCTTCTCAAAACCTCCTTATCAGAGGCCTTGCTGTTGGATGTATTTTATCGCCATACCCAGGACGGCCAGTCTCTTCTCCCGCAATTATCGCTTGTGAAACCCTCTTCTGGCTTCCTGCTTTCCTGTTCTTTTATTGTTGTTGGGGTAGAATCCACCTAATTTGCATAGTGGAGTACCGACCATATAAATATGGTTGGTACCGGGAAGAGAGGGAGGAATCAAGAGATTCAACCAGAGACTCTGCCCGACTGCGACTCAGTCAACACATTCTCCAGGAACGGTCTTACCAGGAATATACAAAAGACTATATGTAAATATTGTGTACACTTTCTTGTTTCAATACATTTTGTTCTAAGTACATTTTGTGTTGCATTATTATTCCATGCATTAGTCAAGTTTCAACAATTGTCCTTTCTGTTTCTTTCACACTAAGTAACCCCCTTGCATCTTAGTGCCTTTATTGCCTTACTTGGGATGAAATGATTAAAACAAACAACGATACATGTACAAGGCTATATTAAAATCAGGCCAGTGGCCTACCGTTTTTTATTTTATTTTCATTGCTTTGTGGCAACTGTAACTGCAGAGATCTGACTAGTTTATGCGAAATGAAAGGAGAATTTTATAGCACCAGTGGTCATAAAATTGTGATATATCGAATTCCGAATGCAAGGATCAGTCAGTTTTATATAATCCATCAAAAGACAAGAATGTATGCTTCGTGAAAACATCAATTTCAAATATAATTGGAATCGATCCATTCTGAAAAAACATCATTATTATTACCGATAGATTTAACTGTTTTCCTTGAAAGTAGAAATATGAAATAGATTATATAAATGTAAGATCAATATTTAGGGCTATAAATCCAGATATGCAAGTACTTAATAGAAAAGTCCTATTCTCAATTGCTTTTTTGTTTTAATCATTTCACTCCGAGAAAGGCAATAAAGCTACGAAAACGCATGGGGGTAACTGAGTGTGGAAGGATATGAGAAAACGAGAAATCAGAATGACTGATGCCCTACTCCACGAGAGTGTATCTCTCTGCGACTGCTTGCTTTCACGCTTTCCACTGACCTGAGGTGAAGTAACTACATTGAATCAATAGCTTCATCTACCGCGAGGAAAAATGGCTCATGTAAATGCGCCAGAAGGTCTTTTTTCGCCTGAAATATGCAATGTAATCGGTCCTGATCTGGCATCTCGTCTACAGTCACTTTGTCACAGATATGCTTTGGCTTCCTTCTGTCTTTTCTACAAATATTTTTTCTACTTTCACTGGTACCCCAAATGCATGAATTTAAGCGTGCTACTAGGTTGGCTTCTCATTTTTAAACTTCACTATCGAAACGGTTAAATGCAAATATTCTAAATAACAGCTGAGGAGGTATCAAGAAATCACTGTACTTTTTTTTTATATTTCACAGGAACATTACGTCCTGATGGGATATGGCATAACCATAAAGGAATCGTAAGGAAGAAAGACACTAAAGCTCTTTTAACAGTGATAATTTTTGAAAGTATCTTGGTAATTATCCACAAGTTGTAGAAGCAAAAGATATAAATGTACTCCTTTAGATCGCTAATCTCATTGTTCAGCCTTGACCGAGTCCAAAATTGTCTCCGTTGTCATGTAGAGGAAGACTTATTTTACACCCTACAACCTCTTTTCCCCACAGCCACAGCATAGCAATCCTATCGCCATTTCCATTGCAAATGTTCTTTATCACAACCAATTCAGACCTTTGTAACTAGGAGATGCCATGTTACTTCGAATCATCGTCATTTCTACCATATTCCAAATGTATAAAGAAATTTCTACTCAGACAACTCCCCTCACCAAGAACTACTACTGTGGATCAGACTCCAGCATGGGTAATTCCCTAAACGCTACAAGTTTAAACTTTTCAAGTCAAGGGTCAAGCGTTATCTATCCTTCTTACCATCTTTTTCATTTGTATCTTTTTCTTTTTATATGCCGAGTCCCCTAGGGACGTGGGCTATTATGGCTCTCCGCTTCCCCCTATTCCTTGTAGCTCTCAATAAGTTTTGTCCCTTTGCTAGGCCCGGTTCTGTCATCTACCTGCTTAAGCCGACTAGATATGTCATGCGTTGTTTTCCCTTACTTCTCTTTCCCTCTATTCGACTTGTGAGTATCAGATTTTCCTTTTTCATTACGTGTCCCAGAAAGTTCAGCTGACTCTTCCCGATGTTAAGTATAAGCTTCCTCCTTTTTTGCATTCTCTCCAAGAGCTCATCGTTGCTCACACGCTCGATTCATGATATTCTCAGCATCCTTCTGTAGGACCATATCTCTGTCGCCTCGAGAATCTTCTTCATTTTTGAGGAGACCGTCCAACATTCGCTGACGTAAAGGAGGACAGATGACATACAACAGCTCAGTACTCTTCTTTGTTACCAAATACACCCACGTGTCTCGAATACAAATCAGCTTTGCCCAGGCCATCCCAATATGTCTACGGATCTCAATGTCGCCATCCCCTCTGAATAAACGCTTTAAATATTTAAACGGATCTCAGTGTGTTATCGACCTGCAAATTCGCATTTCAGCTCTTCCTCTTATTTCATCGCCATGCATTTTGTTTTCTTGTAATGCTTAGTTCTTTTCTTTCAGAAAAATTCAACAACAGCTATGTAAACTTTTTTTTTTACCAAAAAAATCCTCCTGTCTCGCAAATACGGCCCAGCTTTTTGAATGTTTTTGGCAGATTTCGTCTACGGATCTCAGTGTCACTCCTCTTTCAAAACACTTTCCAGATTTTGAACACCGGCCTAAATAATTTTCATCTTTGACAGTAACCTTTATTATAAGTGTTTCAGTGATTTTCTAGGCTTGATCTTCATAGGTATGAATTTTAGTGTTTAAAATATATAAAATGTTAGTAGAAAAAATATTTTTGTATTTGATATTTTCGATGGTTCCGCATGGTTCATATAATACCAAGACATTTTAGGGAATTTTTGCAGTTTAAAGAAACCACAGAACTATAAGTAAGATATCTTAGATCTTTTTACATATTAGAGAAACACAAAGTTACAAATAAATATGTAAAGACATTTTGGATGTTTTTAAATATTAGAAAAAAAAAACAACAGAAAGCTGTAACTTATTTACATTATTCGGACTCATCTTTGTCGCCATATTTATCACAACGTTTAGGCCGTTGTACGCTCCAGCCTTCTTCAGGTGGTTGGAATTTCGAACTGAACAATATAGACAGACTCAGAAAACTGTAACTCAACCAAATATATTTTAGATATCCATCTCTAAGTTAAAAACCCAGGCTAAGACGTATAAATTCTGCTAACCGGTTTCATTTCACGAGTCACTAGAAAATGGTTCAAATCGATTTACTATTTCTTAATCTGTATCCATGTGAAATCCTTTAACTTTAATGGGTATTGATGATCGAAAACGTCTCGATTGAGTGTCAAATGAACATCGGAATTGTTCGAAGTCGACCAGTCTTATGCGTTTCTCGCCAATGGTTGGAGAAATGGTTCTAATGGCACTTCATCTTCAGTTTAATGGCGCTGTAACATTTCCTGTAAATCAAAGCGGCTATAAATGCAAAAGGAGTCTCCTATTGTAGACACTTTATTTTACGGCTGGTTTAAACGCTGGTCTATCACTAGCTGCGTTGATGCAAGTTCAATCAAGAAGCACCTGAGAATGATTGACTTTTTGAAGATAAAAAGCACATAAAATTCTTTCTCTTTCTTTTCCTTCTTTAGTTTTCAGACACTTGAGATGATTACGGCGGAGGAAAAAGTATTATCAACATGAGGGCAATTACTGACAATTCGAAATAACAGTGTAAGTAAAAATATTACAATTCACAAGTCGTTGATTCTGTAAAAACAAACAAAAAAAGCAAACAAGAGAAACAATAAGAAACAGTCCAATAGTATCTACCAGAAATAGAATCGCCCACAATCTCCAGGAAATTGAATTACATAGGGTTAAAGAGAAAACATTAAAGTTTAAATAGTAAACAAATTCTGGCTGATATTCTGCAGCCCATACCGGGTGATGATTATTGTGCCTCTGTCTTCAGATAGAGTGCTACTCGGTTGTGACTCTGCGGACAGAAACGCAGCTGGGGAAAATAAATCTGTGTGGTGCCCGGTTCTGGGGAACTGCTGCTCGAAGCTGCACCCCCAGTCCCCGATTGCACTAGCGAGCGAGGGCGGTAGTCATACCGATGCCAGCGCAGGCGACAGTTGCGGGGGATGGGCAATTTTTGTCCTTGGTCTGAGTGTACAAGCTATGACTCCTCACATAAAACTTGACCTTGCGTCACATCCCATCTCAGTAGGGAGTCCAGCGTAACTAAAACAAATTCTCGCTGCACATTATCCTAATAAATGTTACACCATTAATGCAAACACATCTTACTGAACAGAGAACCACGCATAGAATAGAACTTTACCGCCATCTTTGTTGGGTTGGTTGATTTTGTTTAGTGGCATATCAACCTCTATGGTTTAATTAATGCCGAAACCTCAGTATTTCGAACACAATTTTATGGCTTCAAAATGTATAAAATATACTGTTGGTAATTTTTCTCATAAAGAAGTATTGTATTTTATATAAAAATGTATTGCTGGTATTTTTACTATAAAAATGTATTTTAATACTTTCATATTGTTTTGTTAGGGGGTTCAGTATTTACTCATAGATGGGACCCTAACAGGTGCTATAACCAAGAGTCAGGTTAGAGCTGGGAGTAACAGCTTTTAAGAGGTGGTTCTACGCTCCCCAAAACCTTCAATCTCCCGATCAGAGACCTTGCTGCCAGATCTAGTTTATCATTATACCCAGGAATAGCCATCTTTGTATTCGCTAATTTAGAAGCGAAGATTTAAATGACAGTCGCAGGAATCGGCTTCTTATAATTTACTACTAATAACCGAGAACTTTGACCTGGTGTAATGGTTAGTAAGCTTGTCTCACTTGACTAATTACGCCTGAGCATCCTGACTTGAGCTCTGATGATAGACAATCGATAAATCCGTTTAGCCATCTTTTTTGTTAATCGTGTTCTATTTCAATATTTCCGGTAATATTTTTGTTGCCTCTCTTTTTTGTTATTAATTTTTTTTTATTCTAGTTTTAACATGTCCGTTTTTCATCCTTTTAATAAAATACGTAAAAAATACACAATAAAGGTTCGGTTCGAAATTCCAATCACCTGAAGAAGGCCGGATCATACAACGGCCGAAACGTTTTGAATATGGCAATGAAGATGAGGATAACAGTCCGAATAACGTAAATAATATAAGTAATCATAATACTTCACCTCGGAGATATAGACATAGAAACATTAATAATGAGCAGGAAGGGAAAAGAGTTAACAGGAGGACAGTAACTAGCGACTGACATTGCATTTGAATTTTTGCAGATTAAAGTTGGTTGGAAAGCATGGAGCCGGAAGTGAGTTCCACAAGCGAGAAGTGTGAGAAAAGAAAGTGCTAGAATAGGAGATATGGCTACATTTAGGCAGTTCATCTGTAAATTGATGAGATCTTGACGACAATCTAGTACTGCGTTTAAATTCGACAACACCAGCTACAATAGCGAAGTGCTCACCCGAACAATTACCATGAGAGCATTTGTAGAAAAGATACAGACAAGCAACTTTACGTCGGTGGGAAAAATGACTGAAGCTAAGCTGCCTGATGAGGACCGATAATATTGTTGATTTTTCTTTGTATTTTATCAAGGAGCTCAAGGCAAATTGCAAGGGTACATGACCATATATGGCAGCAATATTCTAATCATTGACGAGTAGTAGACTTATAGATATGTATGATGGATTCTGGAGGTTACGACCGTTATCGAAAGAGATCTGTAAAAAAATCCCAATGCAAAGAACTTAAAATGCTGTAATAACTTTAATGCTTTCTTTTCGTAATTATTTTTTACTTGACTCATTTTTTTTTCTCTTTTGCACCTACTTTCTCTGTTTCTTTCTCGAGTTTTTAATTTTCTTTATTGCTTACGGCTTCTTGATCTATCAAAGAAAGACTTAAGATATTGAACCCGACATTGCACTGCTTAGATTTGTATCGCCTTTTCTTTCCTTCTTTCTTTCGTTATATATTTACATGTGGTATTTTCTCTTCTTTCCTTTCTTTCTTTTTATTTTCTCTTCTTTCCTTTCTTTCTTTTTGCTTTCTATTTTTTCTTTCTTTTCTTTTAACGACTCCATCATTTCCCTACTCTTTTCGCTTTCCATCTTTCTTACCACGTTTCTCTTTCTTTCTTTCCTTTTCTTTCTTTCCTTCTTTTTCTTTGCATCCCATTCATTATTTATGCTCGTTTTTTTTTTTTTAATTTTCATCTGCCCTTTTCACTAGTTTGCGTCTTGTTTTTTCTTTTCATCACTTTTTCTTCGTCTCCTGTTTTGACTTTGTCTTTCTTGCCAAGTTTCTCTTTCTTTTATATTTATGTTTAAACATCTATTCTTTTACATGTTCATCTCCCCACAACCACCAAATTCTTTTCCTCTCATATTTCACTTTCTTTCTTTCGCTCCAGGCAGTTATTATTATAAGTTTTTTCATTATTTCTTTCACTTTCCTTGTTCTCTTTCTATCGTGTTTTGTTTTCTTGTACGCATTCATTTCTCTTCAGATTGCATGTTATTTATTTACGGTGCTTTGGTATAAATTCTACTTGCAGATGGCGTAAAGTGGGACTGTAGTAGTCTTTATTATACACTCTCCAAAAGTTGTACTATAAAATTTTGTCAAAGAAAAATAAACTCGTGTAAAATTTGTAGTAGCTAAATTAAATCAACATTTAATATCACGGTCATCTTTATATATATAAAACAGAGGATGTCTGTGTGTTTGTCTGTCTGCCTGTGTGATAACTTTTCACTCGAGTTCCATCAAACTGATTTTGAACAAACTTGGCACATACATTGTACAATGTAAGACATAGATTCTTAGTGTAAAAAATCAATAATTTAAAAAAAACAATAATCGATAAAGCCGATCAAAAGCCGATAATTTAACTTTTCTCCCCCGATTTTGTTCAAAATCGGTATGTAGGTTACTTACATCATGACGAGCTCAACTATACCTCGTTCTTATTTTTACGCCACTGCGTTTAATGAAAAACCGCCAAAAGACGAAAAATCGATTTCAACACAAATTTTAAATTAAAAGCTCCCTCAATTTTCAAGCAATCTAATACCAACTTCACTCAATTGTAGCCAACAATAAGTTGATTGTTTAACAGTCAGTTAATTTGATAATTGTGTTCACCCATATAGTGAAAACCCGCATAAATAGCAAAAATTGATTTTTACTGGTTTCTTTCTTATTTTTCGTTGATTTTTCAACCCAAATTTTCAATCAAACTTAACAATTTCTTTAGAAATGTATTCTATTTTACATCCCTGGTAGCACACTGACAAATTTAATTTCAAAAACACCAAAATAACTGTGGTCTGAAGTGGGTCTTCATGTTGACTGTTTTAACCCATCATGTCCTCGGCTAACTTCGAATGGATAAATGCAGACTACTTCTGTTTTATCAGTAACTTTATTAATTCAAAATATTTTTTAATGAAAGTACTTTAAAATAATTGAAGAAGATATACTGTTACATCTAAACATGATGCTGTCTTTGCTCCATTCTAATTGAACGCTTTTTCTGATCGACCAGCTGGGTATGACCGCTAGAATAGATTAAAAGTAAGAACTTATATAGTTTACATAACGTTTTCAAAGAAATACTGCTTTGTGTAACAAATTTCGTTTAACTTCTTCTAGTCGAGGTCAATCAATATCTATCCTCATAATCTTAACTTCTTCCGCTTACACCCCATTTCCTCTTATGTTCCTATCACACATCTCATTAATTATAACCATTTTATCAGTACCCCTCTACCTTGATCGGCTCTCGAGCCTTATATTGGTGTCCTTTAGTATAAAAAATAGAGAAACGGGTTGGACAGTATTTATAGTAAAAGCACGGATATATTCGCACAAAAATGAAACAAACTTGCAAGTTTTGTGATGTCAACGAACACTCGTTGCCACTTTTGTAATGATCGTTGTAGTAGAGACTTTGTAATCGCAGATACAACTATAGTACGCTGTTGAACAAAGTTGGTGACATACGCCTTCGAATAATCTCGCACTACTAATAGTACTTGCTCGATAATGTTCGCTCGAATAGTAATCCGTATAGAGAAATAGTGTAGTGAATAGAGTAGAGAATAGCACTCCGTATAGTAATAGAGGATAGACTAGAAATAGAGATCCGTATAATAATAGAGGATAGACTAGAAAAATAACAATCAATTAAACGTCACGCTACCTTCCATATATGCGTTTCCTCTATGGTCACGTGGTCTAATTAATTCAGTAATGGGATCGCCAGTGAGTAAACACAGGTGATCTATGTTCAAACTCAAGAATCAGCAGCGACACTTTATTCCTATATAACACGTTCTATCTAGGAGAAACAAAATTATAAACACACACATTCCAGTGGCTCGTGGATATTTTTTTTGCACCTGCTTAAAACTGAAGTGTGTATTGCTATTACGTCCGCGTGTGGCATATAAGAAAGATTTATACAATGTATCGGTCACCGACAGTCAACTTCAATACGACTCCGCCCGGGGCTTCCTAAGCTATAAACTCAACCTAGCATCGTTTGTCTCAAGAAATAAATTCAAGGCGTACGCGTTGCTATCAGCTATTTTGACCATGAGGTCTCAGCGATCATCTTACAGAAATATTGAGGGCAATCTTAGATGCCGGTGAAAACGGGAATTGGGAAGCTTGTCGTAACTTTGGGTGTTCTTAGAACAATATTCTATTCTGGTGGCAAAAAACAAGTCCAAACTTCAATCTATGCCGAAGTCGAAGAAAGTAAAGAGAACGCAACCTGAAGCATGTCTGAAAGTGCTGATCAAGTGGTTGAAGGAACTCAGAGTGTCCGGTATTGGGATTACCACAAATGACATGCATCTCAAGGTATTAGAATTCATACAGAGGATAGCAACTATGCCTGACAATTCCATGACCAATGTTCGGTAGAATCAGCGCTTTATTAAAAGATATACGAAACAGACATACTTTTGGGGGACCAAGTAACTGTGAACGACGGTGACAATGAAGATAACGAGGTCTTCGAAGACGCAGAGGAAAAAGAAGAAATTTTTATAACATCTATCAGTGGTCTAGTAACCTGACACAATCGTGAAGGCGCTGTATAACGCGAATTGGGCAGGAATAGCCTGAAGACTTGCGCCCGTCTCAAAGAATGACTAAAGCCTCTAGGTGGCTCACCTTGGTCATGAAGATGTGACTGTTGTTGGTAGTCTTAATCCTTTCCACCTGGTTTCTCTATCAGACACGTTATACCTCCAGCGATGCCGTGTTAACATCGCCATGCACACCAAAATGTGTTAATTATCAATGTGAACATTTTAAAAACAAATACAGTGCTTGGTTAAGGATTTAAACACTTCGTAACACAATGGGTAATTAGGACAACTTCATATGGGTTATACTGTCCGAATATGGAAAAGCGAGTGTCCGCAAAAAAAATATATATTTATTTCTCCTGTATAGTACGCACACTTTTCGTTTTTAAAATCTGGAAACAGTTGCGTGTTATATTTGAATAATTCCGGTAATTATAGTACAAAGAAATCTTGAAACCTTGAGAATCCTGATAGATTATAGATATGTTGTCTATTAGTTCCTACTCTCTCTTTCTGCGTCCCGTCCCTTCAAGATTGTGCGTGATCATCGTTCTCCACAGCTTCCTGTCTCTTGTTGTTTTCAGTAATACTTATCTTTTATGACCCGTCTTTGTATATTTGGCACTTGTTACTTCGTCCATTTATCAAGTGGCTTGCTTGAATATTTTATGTATTGTTGCAACAATGAACAATATATTGAAGTTTCTGCAACCTCTGAGCGGTGGCAATTCGTGGAGATTCGCCATTATTTCCTCTCGAGCAAGGACAACAATATTCAATCTTCTGTAAATAATCTGTCCTTGAGATTGGAGAAGATTTGCTGTAAATTTGATTTCGACCGAATATAAAACTATCGGAATTTCTGTAAACACATGGGACTGGGGATTGTCTGTCAATTGACCGCCAATGAAGTACTGAAAATGTTGAATAATGGAGATTGTTAAATATCTGGCGCCAACTGGTCTTTAGCGATGAGAACCTGGTCGATGTCTGAATATACTGCGCACAGGCGATTAGCTGATTTCGAACGATAATCCCAATATCGAAAATTCTGTAAATTCTGAGTGTTGAAAATTGGTAGAAAAACGAGATTAATTGATCTCGAGCAAGGCTTCTTTTATGCGCCGTATTTCTCCAAGACATAATCGTAGTTCTTCACAATTTCCTATCTTATACACCTCTAAGTATTCTTTATCTGGTTCTTATCCCTGTCAGCTCCTTTTTTTCCACCGTTTGTAGGTAGGTAGGTAACTCGACGTTTCTCTCTGAACCTCTTATCTTCAACAAGTCTTTTAAGTATCTAATTCTCCAAGCCTTCTTTCCTCGTTATGTGTCCTAGAAATTCTAACTCTTTCTTTATGATTCCAAGTATAAGAATCCTTTTGGTTTCATTTTTCTTAAAACTTCTTCGTTACATTTTTATATCCATTGTATTCTTCTGTAGAATCACTTTTCTGTTGTCTCAAGTTTCCTCCTCCTTTGTGAGGAGATTGTCCAGCCTTCACTGCCATATTGTAGAACTGATATTACATACGAGTTCAATACTCTTCTCCATGCTTCTAACGAAATATTTCTTAACCTCTTCCCAGACAATTATTTTGGGAAAAACGTTTCATTTTAAGACGAATCTTTTTATTTGTTTTTTAATATAGTAACTAAGAAACTGAGGTACATTGAAGTACCCAAGCGGTGGCTAACACCTTTAGCAAACGTATGAATTGACAATTGGACTCGTTTCAAGTTCAGAAGGGCTTAAAAAGATTCAAGATCGACGTATAAACACGTCTGTAGGTGGTTTTTCCAACGTTATGTTTTGTACGTGTTTATTCGTCCTTGTCTGAAAAGAAACACTTTCGGTAAAAACATATATACCCGTCTACGCTGGTGAAGGGGTTAATACTGTCTTTAGCTTTTAGAGAATATCTTTCACTATTCCAATATGTCTTCGGATTTCGGTGTTATATTTTTCGTCTTCTTTTAGAATACATCTCTGATATTTCATTTTTCGTACTAACTTGATTTGGGTGTCTTCAAGTGTTTCGTAGTTCGCATGTATCTTGCTGACAACCATGCATTCTGTCTTCTTACAAGTGTTAGCCTTTTCTTCTCGCTTTCACTTACTGTATTCTGTAGAAGTTCGTACAGTTTCCTTTCTGCGTCTCCCATCGACAATGTGTCATCTTCAAATCTTGTGTTGTTAAAATTGTGTCCGCCAATAATAAATCCTGATAGGACTTCTAGTTCCTTCAGAATCGCCTCGCTATAAAGGTTGAATAAGTCTGGTGAGAAGACCCATCCTTGTCTTACGCCCCTTTCTATTTTTGTGTATTTACTGAATTTGTTTCCCATCCGTATGCTCCGAGGGTAAGTTTTGCATTATTCTAATATTTTTCTCAAATGAAGCTTTTCGAACAGTTCTTTATGGTGCAACTTGTCAAACGCTTTGGCATAATCTACAAAACGTAAGCATAAAAACTTACGCATTTTCATTGCTCTTTTTGATATCATTCTGAGCATAAACTACTGCGTTCCTTGTTCCGATGTTCTTTACTGTTGTGATAGGATCCACCTAATTTGCATAGTGAAGTACCGACCATATAAATATGGTTGGTACCGGGAAGACGAGCGGAGGAATCAAGAGATTTAATCCAGAGACTCTGCCCGACTGCGACTAAGTCAACACATTCTCCAGGAACGGTCTTACCAGGAATATACAAAAGACTATATGTAAATATTGTGTACACTTTCTTGTTTCAATACATTTTGTTCTAAGTACATTTTGTGTTGCATTATTATTCCATGCATTAGTCAAGTTTCAACATTTACGAAACCGCCCGAATCCGTCTCATATCATATTATTGGTTATTTTTAAAAATACTTTCACTCCAATCGAGGAAACAAAGCCACTGAGATGCAGTGTGAAAAGATATATCAAAAAGGGAAGCGATAACAATAAAAGAGCAGGAAGTGAGACAACAGCTGATAACGATTAGAATTACATTCAAATCTTTGAAGATCAATGTTGACAGGAAAGCAAGAACCTGGAAGAGATTTCCACAAGCGATAAATTCGAAAAAAGAAACTTTTAGCATAGAACTTACGGTTACATCGAGCCAGCTGTAAATTAATGAGACCTTGCTGCCAATCTAGTACTGCGCTTAAATTCATAAAGTCTGGGTACCATAGAGGAAAGTTCATCAGAACAAATATCATGAAAGTATTTATAGAAACTGCAGAGGGAAGCTACATCAAAGGGACGGTAACTGAAGCCGAGATTCTAGGTCAGGACCAATGACATTGCAGATTCTTCTTGATCAAGGATCTATAAATATATAACAGGAGCACCAGGCCATATGTGACTTATAAATACGTAAGATAGATTCAAGCGAGAAAAAATGTTTACATGACGCAGTGAACCAACTTTCCTAGCAGCAGACCTAACAATTGATTCAACATTATCATTCAAGTTCATGTAAGTGGAAAACGTTAGCCTGAGAAGGCATAATGAGTCACTCACCTGAAGGTTAGCATCAGCCATGATGATGGAACGATTAATAGAGAATAGTTTAGTTTTGGAGGCGTTTAAATTAACAAGCCATTACTTGCCCCATTTAGCAACAGAATGTAGGTCATTTTTTTTTAGCATTATTAAATACAATTTATAAGTCCCGTAGCTCTTTTGGTTCGTAGGGGCATCACGCAGTACGGGTAAGATTAATGGGGGTCTGTCTTCAGGCTAGTTGTGAATTCAGAGTTTTCCTTCTCCTAGACAAGAGATTTGTTTAACCCATAACTTGATTGAAAAGGAGTGGATTAATACATTTTAAAATGGTATTTGTATCCAGTCATCCGTGTTATTTAAATCCATTGCTGAGGTAGAAGACGACGTGAATTCATACCATCCCCCCAATGGTATTTATACGACCATCCCCTAATGATATTTATACGAAAGTAAACGTAACGAACTCGGTTTGCTGATTTCTTTTTTTAAGAGTCACTAACCGCTTTGCTGCCCACATATTTACAAATGTAAATAGGAATGCTTTTTAAATGCCATCAAATATATCAGTTCCCAGAAAGGATTTTTTATTTGTTACTTGGGTTATTTTCGATTACGACTTCGGTAATTTCAATTCATCTTCATTCAATTCACTTTATGAAATGCTGATAAAAATCTATGTCCATTATTTGAATAAAAATGTTTGCTTATAATTTGGTGCGTGAAAACAGATGAGGACATATAAGTGGAGTTTTGTTAATGTTGCTAATATAATTAATTTTACCTAAATGAGAAATGGCGGGAAAAACATGGAGTTAGATTAATCGATACACGCAATAAGAATGTTTGATTTACATCTAATCGACACAAGCATATATATATATATATATATATATATATATATATATATATATATATATATATATATATATATATATATATATATCTCAGTTCAAATAGAAGAGTATTTCCTAATGGATCAGAAGCTACGGTTTCGAACCCAGGTAGAAGGAATAATGTCGAATACGATATTTCCTTGTATCCGTAGTTTCAATCAACCCCAGAGATAAACAAATTATTATTTAATAATAGTCGAAAAGATACAAGAGTAGTATCTCAGATATGCCTTTAAATAAAAAATGTGAAATTTCTGAATGAATTTTCTATGCGTTACATAAATTACTGCATGTTATCAGCATTTTGTGCCGAAATTGTAAATTATATATATGCTAGTTTGTAATACTAGTAAATAATGTACAGCAAATTAAACAATTCAGCATATGTTACAAAAACCCTACCAAAAATGTGGTCAATTAAAAATAGAGCGATAATTATAAAAATTCTGTATAAAATATCTTGCAAAAAATTGAGTTAGACGGAGAGTTCATCATTCATTAAATAGAGTTTATATATATATATATATATATATATATATATATATATATTAAATGAATTTCAATAACCAACAATTACTATTCTTAAAAAGAGTGCTCAATATTAAGTAGAATAGATATAATTAAATATTTATAAAAAAATATAACATAAGATGTTATAAAATCACTACAAAAATAGCCATTTTTTTTTCAACACAAGATCAGTGTCTTATCAAGTGAAATGTTGAACTGTAATTCAACATCATCATGAAAGATCATGAACGTTATAATTTTTATGGACATTTTATAAATATATATATATATATATATATATATATATATATATATATAGATAGATAATATAAATATATATCTATCAAGAGATTTTTTATATTTCGATCCCATACTAAAAATGGGTACAGTTCATTATTTACCATTGTTTCTTTCAAGACGAATAGAAGTGTAAAGAAAACCAACAAAACACACACACATATATATATATATATATATATATATATATATATATATTACTATAAATGTTATTTTGGTAGAGGAACACATATTCGAGTTTCTATCCTCGTTTTTATTTTATTAAAAATGTGAAATTAATAACAACCTAAATTGTGACGTTTAATAAAGAAAAATGTTGCCTCCCATAGGAATCGAACCAGCATTTCCTTTTTTCACACTGAGACAAAAAGCGGTTTGTCTGATGAAAAAAAAAAAAAAAATTATTAAAAGGCAATAAAAAAAAAAAAAATCACAGATAGCAACTCAATCACGTACAGACACGAAATCTTAGCGTTTATAGCAACAAGAAATAATGACAGATCAAAAAATCCTTTCAATATGTATGTATGTGTGTGTGTGTGTATGTATACAGAAGCTGCTTCAGAGTCTTACAATCAACTATTCTGACTAAATGACCAACCCGTGTTATATATATATATATATATATATATATATATATATATATATATATATATATAATGTGTGTGTGAATTTATGTCTGTGTGTTTTATGATAAATAAAAAGGATTTACTGAATAATAGGAATTGCCAACATATTGAATATCTTATTTTACCTAATATATATATATATATATATATATATATATATATATATATATATATATATATATATATATATATATATAGAGAGAGAGAGAGAGCGAAAAGAGTGAAAACAAATTATATTTCTGGTGTATAGTTACCGACCACAATTGTCAGTTTTATGCGATCGTCAGGCGTAAAACCATGACAATTGGGGCCGGTCACGGTACGCCAGAAATTCAAGTTATAATTTAGAAATGGTTTGCCATTTTATATGGCATGGGCACTTTCGCTTTTCGGTGTGCATCTACAGTAAACTCATTTTAAGAGCTGTTTATTCCTATTAATATATATATATATATATATATATATATATATATATATATATATATATATATGTGTGTGTGTGTGTGTGTGTGTGTGTGTGTGTGTGTATATATATATATGCAATTTTATATATATTATTTATATATTATATATGCGCGGTACTTATTAGAAAGCTCTCAATATCAGTGATAGAGCTAACATATTTAGTCGGATTGATGTGAGTGACCCTGGGTTTCACGCTATTTGCGATCGTCAGACAAACTGATTAATTTTGAATTTATATATGGTTGCGTATAGCGGTGTTTTTATGGAAGTGGGAGGAAAAATTGTCGTCGGAACGCCATCCATACTTACGCAAACATATTTTCACGCACGTTGACTCATGCAATTTTTAATTTTTTTATTAAAGATGTTTATGTTGAATGATAATAGACTAATTCTAGTGACTACGGTGGTAGGTATCCGTTTTATAATGGCATTGGGGTGGTTAGAATTAACATTAATATAGTTGGGGTTTTCATTGTCTTTGTGGCATGCTTTAAACGTTTTATTATTGAGGTTAAGGTCAGTGTCTAGATAATCAACTATTTTAAGGTTAGAGTAAATCTCAATCCTAAACCCTAGTAATTTAAAGGCCCTAATGATTTTCTTTTATAACTTCGTGCGTAGTGGACCATTATTATTGGAGATGAAAACGAGTCCATCATCGTATAGGTCTATCTGTTTGGGATCTACTATTCTACTAACGGTATCTAAAATATAAATACATACTAAATCAGCAACATGGGCTGAAACATATGCACTCATTGGGATATCAAAATTGTCATTAAGACACTTAGCCCAGGTGGAATTGTTAAGAGCTAGAAGTTATTTCTAGCTGTTAGGATGATATTAGTTTCCTCGTCAATGATCGCCACATAGTTTTTGCAAAGTTAATACAATTTACCAAGAGATCCTTGGAGATGGAGGAATACAAATCTATGATGACAAATTTGATAAATGTAACTCTTTCCTTATCACCATATTGACAAAACCATTTGATTGTATCCGACGAATCTTTCCAGAGATTAGTACAGGTTGTGATTAGTAATTTATCAGTTATTTTTTTTTATTATATCTTTTGAGATTAGACCTAGTTCAGTTTTTGTTGGATTTATTCAGCTAGACTGCATGTTATTAGCGAAGTTAAGTTTGTGATCCTTAAATAAAAGGTATGTATCTTTGATATAGACCTTCCCCATTCTATCTGCAATATTTAAATTATTTGCGAAGTTGGCAGTCTCATGGTCGATGTCCGAGATCATTCTGTTATATCTATCTAGTTTATATGTCTTATTTTGTTAGTGAGAATTTTATGATAATGTGAGGGGATACATTTATAAATGTTTTGGGATTTGTCTGCTCTAGACAAATATTTTTAGAGTTCTTAATAGTTTTTATGTACTTGTTTAAATTTTCTTGAAATTTCATCGAATCATGATATTTTCACACAAAAATAGATATTTTAATTTATTTTCCAAAGAGACATTTTTAAGTTTGATCACGTAATTTTTCAACTTTAACATTTCTTACGATAACCAAATAGAAAGATTATGTTGCGCCAATCTTTCAAATGAAAAGGGTTCCACTTCCTAGAAAATAAGTACAATATTTTTCCTCTTATCCACGAATGTTTGAAATTGCATATAAGTTTCGTTGAAAACGACTGACAAAATATGTTTGATTATATATATATATATATATATATATATATATAACCTATATATATATATCGTTTGTCAAAACTTATCGCCTTGTCAGTCGTTTGTCGTCAAAACACACACAACACATTGCTGCACAAATGCACACACACACACACACACACACATATATATATGTATGTATGTATGTATGTATGTATGTATGTTCACGGTTAAATTCTCGTTCTTGTCCATCCCCTCCATATCTGTAGAGACACGAACTCAGTCCACACTGGTGTTGATAAGACAAACTACCGATACCCTTTCGTACTAATGCGCTCGGGAAAGGTAAGAATCCGATTCTTTGCCATCCAGCTATGATTTAAATATCAGGTCAGACTGGGCTCTCTCACCTTGGTTAGTAAACTATCTAGGGAGAAAACAATTTTGAATTGAAAACCTGTTGGGTGTAGGGGACGAGCAATTCCAATCCGTAAAAACCTACTTACCATAAAAGCCGTATTTAGCGTGATGAAGCTGTGGCCCTATATCATACAAAGGAGTTTAACCGTAAGGAAGGAAAAGATTGATTTGTTGATTTTGTTTAGCCGCATATCAACATCTCTATGGGTTATTTAATGCCGAAATCTAAATATTTTGTATTTAATTTTATGCTTTCAACTACAAATATTTTGTACATAATTTTAATACTTTTAATAATTTTATGTATGATTTTTTAAAGATATATAGTTTATAGATTTTTTAAAGATATATAGTTTATAGATTTTTTAAAGATATATAGTTTATAGATGATAAAATGTATTGCTGGTAATTGTACTATAAAAATGTATTGTTAGTAATTATAAAAATGTACTGTTGATTTTTGTTAGAGGGTTCACTATTTACCCATAACTGGGACCCTAACAGGTGCTACCACGCTGGGTTTGGGTGGACCTGGGAACAACAGCAGTTAGATGGTGGCTCCACGCTCATAAAACCCCCAATCTCCTGATTTTAAGCCTTGCTGTTAGATTGTCGTACCCAGGACGAATTTGGGAAAGGGTATATTAATTAAGCACATCTTAAGTAAATTTAAAACATATTAATTATTTATTCAGCTTAGGCTAGTAGGAATCCATAGAACTGTGGCAATTAGTGGTGTACGAAATGCGTTTACTTATCATATTTAAGAATTTTACCAAAATAATAGAAACCGCGTCATTTGACTCACAACAACAGCAACAACTGAAATGGATATCGCATGTAATTGGAAGAAAAAAATAATGGCATAATCAAGATGTGGATATTCAACACTCCCCGACTTTCTTTTTTAATCTTGTAGACTCCATTGAGAAGTAATTTGGCCACATCTCTCAGTAACACCAAGCGTGGCTGCTTTGATTTACCATATCAGGCAAAATTTTTACGGGATAAAGTTTCTAGCCCCATGTTTTGTGATCGGCGTTTGCTTACAATACGTAGTGTTCGCAAGTGGTCTTCGATTTGAAGTACTAACCGGGCTCAACACTGCTTAACTTTGGTGATCAAACGAGAACCGCTGTTTTGACCGTAAGCTTACGGATTCGCATAACTTCAAAGAAAAGTTTAGGAAGGAAGCTCCCATCAATGCTGGAAATATCGATAACGGTTACTGGATTTGAGAAACCTGTTTTTCTGAAGAATTGTTTCAATAGAATGATTTCAACCGAGAGTAGCACTGGCTATACGATCAATGAATGCTGAATATTTCCTTGTAAGGAAACGGCTAATATTACCTTAAATAGTTGGCATTAATAATAATAATAATAATAATAATAATAATAATAATAATGATCTTGCAGTACTAAGAACTAGACGAGATAACCTTACACATGGTCAGTGGAAAGACAAAATTCTACCGCCGTAGATTAAATAATGGCTTAATTCGCTGAAGGTTATTCGATGATATTCAATCTGATGATATTCAATCTAAAGGAAATCCAGTGAGGATCAACTGTAGAATAAAGGGAAATGGTTCGTGAGTTACACTTGTTGATTACACTTACAGAAGGTGTCCTGATATCTGGTGGGCCAAGTAGAGCACGGTCACTCAAGGAGATCTGCACTTAATCCACAATAGAGTTCAACCGTACTTCACGGAAGACCTAACTATCACAGATGAACGGCAAAAAGACAAGCTTATAACATTCAATAAAAAAACAGGCTTATAAGATTCAGTACTTCCAAAATCAAACGAACAAGGAGCATCATCAACGAGCAGATTTGAATATTCATCATCGCATGACGAATGGCCGTTCTCTTGAGTAGGCTCCTTACTTTGGTGCCTACTTTTATTTACCCCTCAGGTCCACGGTGGAAGGATACGACACGAGGTTAGTTTACTGTGCATGGGGTCGAGTGCGTGAAACCGGACCAGGGTAAAAAAATTGCCTGGTCCTGCAAGCGTCGGTCGCACTGGCGCCGATGTTACTACGGACACCCTCTTTAGGGAAATGAGGGAGGTACTGCTGTTTCCCGAGGCAGTGTACCTCTTAATTCCTAGTTTTATTTTGAACACCTACAAGAACACAAGAACTCAAGTTGAACTCATGTATGCAATCCATCGTTAAAGCTGCTGGAAAAAATGGTCAGTTCTTCATATCTACCCAGTGTGTACCTGAATTCTCCTCCTCCTCCTCTGCTTTATGTTTAAGAGCCAGACTAGAAATAAGAGGAGTACTGCTGATATAACTTGGCTGGAGCTTCCCCTTTCTTACTTTCCAGTCTTGATATACAGCGAGTCCCCAAACATTTGACATTATTTCGCAGGCCAATAATTTGGGCAATTTTTGTTGAAATAACCTCAAATTTTTATAGAAGGTATAGAAACAGATCAAGGTTTTATATTTAATGTTTTATTTTCGTTCTGTTTTCAGGTTGAGCAATGCCGTTCACTCTGGAAGAGAAATCATTTTGCGTCTTGGAATATGCTCGCAGCCAAGATTTGTGCAGCGTACCTTCAATGCAAAATTTAGAAAAACTTCACCAACTGGCAAACAAATTTGAACTTGGTACCAAAAATCTAAAGAGGAATGTTGCATATGCAGGGCTAAAGGATCTGGCAGACAATCATCAACATCAACGTGTTTGGCAAGAGCTTAACTACCGACTTGATATGTGCCGTGTCACAGGCAGTGCCCATATTGAACACTTACGAAATCGGTCCCATAATAATCTTATGATGTTCAACACCTTAACTGTTCAATTTCATTGAGCTAGACTTAATAGCTTTCAAAATAATTGCTTTTAAAATGATGTCAAATGTTTTGGGGACACCCTGTAGTTTAGAAGCGTCATGTGGGTGTAGTAATTATTTTCTAATCTAAAACTTTTCTCCCACAGACGGAAAATTTGCAAACCTCCTCCTCCTACTACTAACTCTACTTCAATGGAAATTGTTCTGACAAGCTAAATTCCTTAGTCACACCAACTCTGACATTTATAGCTAAGATCCATACACTTGGCCGAATCATCCTCATTTGTAGGAACCTCTACTCTGTGAAACAGTCTCTTAAAAAGATGCTTTCTCGATCACTACAACCTTTTTAAGTGTACGTTCAAGCGTTATCTTTCCTACGTATCCTTATAGAACGCGTCCTCAATTCAAAAACAACAATCTACCTTGAGTGGCTCTCGGGTCTCGTATTAGGTGAACAATAGTAAAAAAAAAATGAATGATAGTTGTATATTATCTCTTTTTTTTTAAATATTAGTCATATATGCGAAAAATATAAATAAATATGTCCAAACGAACAGCAAATAAAATTGTATTTGAAATCAAAACAAAAATGATAGAACGCCTAAAAAAGAAAAAAATACGTATTATGAGAAGATCAGATAAAAAAAAATTGAACCAGGAATCTTTAACATCTGATTTAGTCCCCACCGACTTTTTATTTTCTAGTAGCATGCCCGTAAATTACATTTGTTTTGTATCAGCAGAAAAGTTCAAATATCTCAGAAGACAAAGGGATTAAACAAATTGAATTCTGCGTATGACAATTTATTTCTTTTATCCGTTTAAAGATTATTATTATCAACATTATTATTTAATGAAATAAAACAATTTCATGTTTTTTTTTTCATCTTGACTGACTTATTTGATTGGAGATAAACAATTGGCCGGGTAGACATGTTTGAAGTTTTGAGAGAAACTAAGTTATTACAAAAGATTAGACACACAACTCATTATCGATTCGTTGAAACAAAGGCGATATAAAAATCACCATGATATTTGTAAGATTCACTTAAGAATCAAACCGCTGTCATAAAACATTTACTTCCATTATTTTTTTTAAAGACTCTTAAGTCAATTAATCTCTGATTTACCGAATTTCGAGAGAAAGAAAATTGGTTATTCTTAGTTGCTTATATAAGCCGTGACATCACGATTAGTAGTGATTTTTTAAAAACAAATACACTTAACAGTACGTATGCTTCTTCTATGTGCCGTGTCCCTTCAGGACGTGGTCGACCATGGCTTTCCACAAACTTCTTTCCTTTGTAGCTCTTAATAAATTTTATCTTTCAGCTAAACCCTGTGCATTAATAAATTTTGTCTTTGCCAACCACCCCCCTCTTTCTATCTCGTCCTGCCATATATTCACACAAATTCGTCATTTAGGCACTTCACGCTGCCAATTTTATCTTTAATATGCCATTTGAGTATCAAATTCTCCAAGAGTTCCTTCCGCATGTCTAAGAAATTTCATCTCTTTCTGATTCGGTGTGTCTGTTCATTTTGTTTCCATTTAGATTTCTTTCACGCTCCATCGATAGCATTCTCAGTATCCTTCTGTAGAACGACATTTCTGTTACCTCTTTCAGTACTCTTTTCTTTGTTTCTAACGAAATTTTCCTGTTTCCTAGTAATTTGCTTAGCTTCTAGGAGGCATCATACGTTATTCTGATGCACATTCGGATTTCAGTGTTGCATTTTCCATTCTCTGTTAAAACACTTTCCAAAAGCTTAAACTCATATTGACACAGAACATCCTCTTTTTAGGCAAAAAAAAAAAAAAAATCATAAAATAAAGCTTATACTGGAGCCGAGAATACATAAAAATGTGCGGGTGGGGGTAAAGTATATCGGTGTGGAAAGTGAAAATCGGCGACCCGAGTTCAAATTCCAGCTTAACCATTGACTTCCACACAAATGCCACTGGGAACTGGGATAGCATTCCAGAAATCTGTATTAAATAGAAGCGTAGACTGGTCTTTTTATTCTTGTGTAGCAATCAGTCTAAGAGATGGAAAAGTGAATTCTGACCCGTGGAGAAGACAGTGGGAAATCATGAACACATATAAATAAGCAGATAAGAAAATAAATCTCTAGAGGGCCATTGTCACATACATTCCTGAAGGGCTACGACATTTAACAAAATAGGTAAGTATTTACACTATTTACATTATTCAGACTGTTATCTCCATCTTTACTGTCACATTCACAACGTTTCGGACGTTATACGCTCCAGCCTTCTTCAGGTGATATTTGTTAGAATTATGGAACCGAACCATTTATACAGGGTACAATGTGTAAATTGTCGCCATTTTACATTCTTGATTTCGCGCATGCGTGTTGTTTGTTTTTGATTTTGTCGACTGCAAATTGGGCACCGTCTATGAGAAAAAGAGCACCAATGCAATTAACTCCACCAGAGATTTAGAAACGGAATGCTGTATTCAATGGAATTTGCACCGGAAGCTCCAATATGGACATTTTAGAGTGACTGGATGTCAATCTGAGGACAGTGCAGAGGATATGGAAATAGTTGGATGATATATCCAGTCAATATCATGGTAACTGGAGTGACCACTAGTGATTGCGACGTTATGCCTCCATTCATTTTCCTACAGGGTCTCAGACTCAACACGGTGGCCTATATCAAATAACTTGAAGAGGTTGTGCTGCTCTGGGTCAAGAGGCTGGCTGCTGGAAGACCCTATGTTTGGCAAAAGAACTCTGCACCATTCCACACAAACAGCAGAATCCAGTCATGGCTGTCAGACAATTTCTGCGACTTACATCTAGTTACCTAACTCTCCAGACTGCAACTCCCTTGATTATTATGTTTTGAGCGAGAGACCAACAAAATTCCTTGTAACACCAAAGATGAAATGAAGGCAACGATTATGGCCGTATTCACCAACTTCAACAAGGAGGCCATCCAGAAGAGTTGAAGGATATTCTGATGTCGTCTGGAGGCTGTGGTTGATGCCAATGGCAATTTTATTGAATAAATGTGCTCTTTAGTATTTCAAGAGATTTTTGCGTAATTTTGCTAAATATATCTGTTAAAATGATATGTCAGTGTTATTTTCATTTTTGCCTAATTTTAACGGCAATTTAATCATCGCACACTGTATAGTCCACGGGGGCAGACTGTTCTAATTCCACGTACCATGCCTTTAGATATCCTAGTTTTTTTTTTTAAATTCGTCTTGATAACTACATTTTTTTCTCTACGCTGAGGTCAGGGATTTGAACTCTTTGGGCCATGTCACATTTTGGATCAATCAATCAACGCCTTTATTCATTGGGTCATCTATAGACATATGAAGTAAGAAAAGGTTTCGCTTGTTTATTATTATAACTGCCATTATATACCTACTTTGGTTAACGTTAAAAAGCTAAATATTACTGAATAAAATTTGATGATAAACTACGAATGTTGCAATTTTTTAAGGTATATATTTTTATATTGTGCATTAAAAACATCAGCCAGAAGATTATCTATAGTAAGACATTATTATCTGTGGAGGTAACGATTTTATAGTAGATATATACAAAACAAAAAAAAATACAGGAAGAAAAGGATTCTAAGATTTCAAAAATCTTTCAAGCATTACTGATAGGACCACCATATGTATCCACCAGGATTCATTATTAGTGGCCACAATTTTAACAACGCGATATGTAGATGACGCAGTGTTGATAGCAGAGATAGAAAAGACAGTACAAAACTCATACAGAAGATAGAGAAGAACAGCTAGGAGAAAGGACTAAAGAAGAACATAAAATGCATGGTTGCTAGCAAAAGGGACAGTCTAACATGCGAATTACAAACTGGGGATACCAAAATCAAATTGGTGCAACAATTGAGATATCTGGGAAGCATATGAGCAGAGGGTGGAAAATGCGACACGGAAATTAAAAGTGCATTGGTATAGCGAAATATGCCTTCCAGAAGCTGAGTAAGGTATTAAGAAACAAATAGTTAAAACCAAGAAACGAGTATTGAACTGTTATGTGATACCAGTCCTCCTATATGGCAGATGAAGAGACTTGAAATGTGGTTCTACAGAAAGATGCTGAGAATACCATGGGCCGAACATGTAAGCAACGACAAAGTTCTAGAGACAATGGCATGAAATAAAACATTTATGCGTAACATCAGAGAGGGATAGTTACATTTCTGGGTCTCGTAATGAGTAAAGAGCGCTTGGAAATTTATGCTCACAGGACAGACTGAAGGTAAGACCGCATAACCTACCTGACGAAGTTGAGTAAATGGATGGCGGAGAAGGGTTTGGGAGAGATGGCAAAAATGCTACAAAGGACATGGAATTGTGGAGAGCCATGAACGCCAACGTCCTGGAGGAACATGGCCCATAGAAGAAATTAAAGAATTAAACATTCAAATTAGCTAGATTAAGCTTTCTAAGAACTTTTCAAGAAATATGTAAACAGCTCCAGAAAGTACCTGACTCCTGACAGGCTCCAAAATGGAATATTGCTACCAGATTTGGACTGGGGCTTCTCAATTCTCAGGTTCCATCACAGAGTTCGAAATCGTTTGCGCAGTCTTGTGGGGGGTGAATTATTTTCTTACCTACATTCCCTTTTCTCTATATCGGGATATGTATTTTCACTTTCACAAAAATAGGGCATGGTTTGAGAAGATTGTAGCGTTGCTGTCTTAGTCAATGTATGTAGTGTTTCATTGTGTACTGAGGTGCGTACCTGTGACTGGAAGCTTAACAAGTCGTCTGACAAAAAGGAATCGTGTAGAATTTATAGCAACAAATAGAGGATCGGGGAAAAAATGAAATTAGTAGAAAGTAAGGCGTCAAGGGTGATGAATGAGGGTGAATCGGAATTAATTGCCGAGTTTCCTTATTTCGAGCTGGGCTTTCGAATATTTCACAAAATCTCGTGATACAAATTTTATGATTAACGGTAATCATGTGATAATCTCGCTCAGACTGATTTTCATTCGTTAGAATTAAGAAGTGCCTGACAGACACTTTCATGATGAAGAAAAAGAAATATGGAACGCGAGAAAAAGTCTTCTTAAAAAAAAAAAAAAAAGAAAGAAAAAAAAAAAAAGATATGTTGTTGACTTAGAAATAATAAAAAAATTTTTTTTCCTTTCTAGTGTGTTTCTTTTTCAAACTTGATTTAAATCAACTCCAGAAAAAAAATATCGTAATTTATAATCAGCGGTGATATTTTATGGTGACTAAGTCGGCATGAAAAGTTGTATTTAATTATCTTGCGCAGAATATAAATTATGTACTAAGCCTATGGGATTAGTAACATGCTAGTGCAATGGAACCCTTAACACTTTATGTCCGTTCTAGTAACAGGTTTAATTTTAAATGCATCTTGATGTAACTAAATCTAAACTGAATTACTTCATTGGATAAAGATACAGTCCAAAGTATGAACGTAAAAATATATATGAAACAAGATTCCAATAAAAATTTAATTTTAATTGGATTTAACACGAAAACTCTAAAAAAAAAAAAGAAAAGACAAGGAAAACAAAAGTGGAACGTAAACGCACTAATTATCTTGCAATCTACTATAGCTAATCAAACGCAGTTTTGATCATTATTTTCTGTTTGATCAATTTTCTGTTCTTTTTTATTTACTCTTCGGATTCTCGTCCTTCGCAATAGGCAAATTTATATTTATCGATCGATATAATAATTTATATTTATCGATTGACAGAATAACAACATTGGGAAACGCTGCTAATTATATGATCCCACATCTTCCCGAACAGGAAATGATTAACCTAACAGAATTGATTTATACTTCGCGACTTGATAATGCTCCAAACAACGCTCACTTTCTCATTTTTTGTTCTCTGTTAGCGTCAACTCATTTGTTCGATTTTAGAAGACTAAAAACAGGTCGGTTGTGCGTCCTTGTTGTCTTTGACGGAGGCTTCACAAAGAGATGTAAGATTTAACAACAAAGAATCCATCGGAATAAAGAAGGTAGAGTACAAACTACAAGAATAAGTATTTTCGGATGCTTTTTTTAAGGAAGTGGATATATTATTGAACTTCTATGTAAGTAAATAAAGCAACTTTATTTACCAAACTACCGAACAAGGTTTACGAATAAGGTTGCCTTTTTGCCCATATTAAACAAGTTTGCCTTCACGCTGAGACTGGACAGGCTTACCTTCACGTTGAGACCGGACAAGACTGCCTTCACGTTGAGACCGGACAAGACTGCCTTCACGTTGAGACCGGACAAGACTGCCTTCACGTTGAGACCGGACAAGACTGCCTTCACGCTGAGACCGGACAAGCATGCCTTCACAATGGGATCGGACAATTTTGCCTTCACGTAGAGACTGGACAAATTTGCCTTTACATTGAGACCGAACAAGATTACCTTCACGCTGAGTCCGGACAACAGTGCCTTCACAATGGGATCAGACAAGATTGCCTTCACGCTCTCACTGGACGAGATTGCCTTCACGCTGAGACCGGACAGTCTTGACTTCACGCTGAGACCGGACAGTCTTGACTTCACGCTGAGACCGGACAGTCTTGACTTCACGCTGAGACCGGACAAGCTTGCCTTCATGCTTGCCTTCTAGGCGGTCTTGAACAATTTGGATTCTCGCTGCTATTAAACAGGGTTACTTTCGCTGTAGTCATGAACAAGTTTACTCTTTGGTGATATCGGACAAATTTGCCTATTTCGTGGTACAGAACAAGATGACTTTCTCAGTGGTATCGAATAAGCGCATATTAGACAAGTGTCTTTTCATTGGTATCAGAAAAAAGGGGGGCGTCTTCCACACTTGTATGGATCAAAGTTATCTTTTTGGTAGTGGTCAAATCGAGTTGAATTGAAGGAGTTGAATTGAAGTAATTATACATTTACTTGTTACTAATACTGATGATCAGGTAGTTAGGCAGTTAGAACTGGGCGCGTACTCAGCTGTTAGCTATTGTTGAACTCTCTGCCTTCGAGCAGAGAGGAACTCGGACGGGGTTATGCCGAAGGACAGAGTCTCGTCCGGGGAGGTAGACAGACCCGACTCCGTTTATGCGGAGTCTACGGGAAATTTTTGGACGAGCCTGTGGGCTCGGATTGCCCCACATTAAATTCGGCCTTGTTTCACATCCTACCTCGTGGAGACGTCGGCAAATAGTACGTGTTTTACTAATAATAATGCACGTGCAGGTTGTGGAATAGGTAGCTGCTCGGAACGAGAAATCCGAGAGCCGACTTCGAATTCCAGTCGAGTTTTGTTAGATTCACTTTAGCGCAAATATCCTTTAGAAGTTTATGAATCAATCTCTTCTACTCCTATGGGATAAATAGTAGGTCAGGGTGATCTCTTCACTCTTAGCAACCAGACCAAGGGAAACACAAATCTGATTTCGAAACCGTATCTAATCTTGGGGGAAGTATATATTATGTAGCTAACGATAGAATCGTAAAGGTTACAATTATAATGATCCAGACTGTGGTCGTTTAATCAATCACTTTTCAATAAAATGCCAGGAGAGAGACGCAGTGTTCATCCAGAACCCGTTAGTAACTTCAGTTTTACTCAAACGGGAGACGTTTGGCTCCCAAGTAATGAATTTCAAATACAAACAGAGGAATTTCACTTATATTTTATGCCAGAGAGACGAAAAAAAGAAAAAAACAAGAAAATTAATACCGGTATTGAAGAAAGATGGATAGTAAGGTTGAGAATATGATCTGGGACTCACAGAAGCACTGTTGTACAAATAAGACTAATAAAAGGCGTGTGAACTAAAGTACTATGAATGCTCCCTCGACAATAAAAATACAAACTTATCATTACTCTCATTTCTTCTTTATATCAGCCGGGAACACAAGATTTCAAAGCAAGAATATATACGAAGGAGAAAATTGATATTTTGGCGAGAGAACGGTTTATCAGTCTTTTGGCACGTGTATTTAATTTGAACTGTTCTTTTTTTTTAATTTCACCCCAAGCAAGGCGGGAAGCCACTAGCACGCAAGGGGTTATAGAAGATTGGAGCGAGAGCAGGTAGGAATGATAGAGAAAAGGATGAGGAGAAGGATAGTGGATAGATCAAGGGAACTGGAGATGTCGATTGACATTGTTTGAATAGTTGGAGATTATAGCTATCAGGGAAACAGGAGTAGGGAAGGGAGTTCCACAGGCAAGAGGTGCGAGACATGAAGTTATTGGAGTAGAAGAGGTGGCTACATTTAACAGTTTCAACAGTGAAAGGGTGAGAGCGGGATGCCAGCCTCGTCGGACGTTTGGATTCGCGAAGTCTTGGAACCAGAGAAAGCAGCTCAGGGCCAATTATATCGCATATCCGTCTCTGGATCTTATCAAGAACCCCGAGGCAAACAGAAGGGGCTCCAGACCATATATGGCAGCAATACTCCATGCAAGGGCAAGGGCGTTCTCTATACAAAGCATATTGTCTCTTCATCTGTCTTCAGTCAGTGCTAATTAGCTGTAAGCTGATCAAATGCCATCATCGCTTCTTCTATTTGCCGTGTCTCTTCAGGACATTGGTTATCATGGCTCTGCACAATTTCCTGCCCGTTGTTGCTCTTAATAAATTTTGTGTTTTTTAAACAGTACTGCCACCCATATTACCAAGCTCATTTGGTAGGTCATGCTTTTTTCTTCCTCTGCCTGTCCTGTGACTATCACATTTTCCAAGCCATCTTTCCAAATGATGTACCCTAGAAATTTTAACTGTCTCTTTCTGATGTCAAGTATAAGCATCCTTTATATTTCTATCGTCTCTAAAACTTCTTCGTTGCTCAGATGTTTGGTCCATGGTATTCTCAGTATCCTTCTGTAGAACCACATTTCTGTTGTTGCAAATTTCTTCATCTGTGAGATTATCTAGGATTGATATAACGTAACAGTTCCGTAATCTTTTCTTTGTTTCTAACGAAATTTTCCTGTATCTTAATACTTGGCTTAACTTTTGGAAAGCAATTTCCGCTATGCTCCTTAGGATTTCCGTGTCGCACTTTCCATCTTCTGTTAAACATCCAGCACATATTTAAATTGTACTTGTTTGATTTTGATATCTTCAATTTGTAATTTATATGCTGGGATGTTCCTTTATCTAACAACCATGTATTCAGTTTTCCTTGCAAATGATGCTTAGTCCTTTCTTCTCGCTTTCCATCACTACTTTCGGTTGGAGTAATGTAAATATCTTATGTTGTTAAGAATGTGGCCGCCAATAATGAATCCTACATACGAAAAACGGAACACTGCGTTGATGGAAACTGAAAGAACTCATAGACAAGGCAGTAATGGAATCGAGAAGAAAGACTAACTATTGAAACACTTTCTTTCCAAAGAAGGAAAACTTCAAATTTTATAACAATTAGTTCTTGTAAATGTACGGAAAGTGAAATATAAAAGTTTGTTAAAATCATTTTCGTACGAATTCCATTGAGGAAAGTCTAGGGCAACGACTACACTGCATTCAAAAAATGTTGGGAAAGCAACAGAAATCTTTATTTACATTATTTGGACTATTGTCCTCATCTTTGTCGCCATATTCATTACAACGTTGCGGCTGTTGTACGCTCCGGCCTTCTTCAGGTGGTTGGAATATCGAACTGAACCCCTCTATTTCGCTCACTGGGGTAGACTGTTCTAGTTCCACATGCCGTGTCTAATGGATGTCAATTATCAGTTATCTCCTGTTAATTCCCCTCTAAGAGTTCTCCACTGCCCTAACCGGGTATTGAACTCACACTCTTTGGGTCCTGTCACTGGATCTAACTAACGACTTTATCCAAAAAGGTTCAGTTCGACATTCCAACCACCTGAAGACGGCTGGAGCGTACAACGGCCGAAACGTTGTAATAAATATGGCGACAAAGATGAGGACAATAGTCCGAATAATGTAAATAATATACATAATACCTCATCTCAGAAATATAGACAGATACCCTACGTCAGGGTAATTCAAAGATGAAGGAAAACGGATCTGTAGAGAGAACCTGGATCATCTATATCATAAAGGGTTATGACAATAAAAATGCAGAGAATGTGAGGGTCGTCTAATGGTTAACAATGTGGAAATGGAATAGGTGAGCCGAGATCAAATTCTAACGAAGACAGTTTGTGTTCATTTAACCCTAATACCCTTGGGGAATCTATCTCTTCTCCAAGTCTGAGTTAAATAGAAAGGCACACTTCTTTAGTAACTAGTCCAGCAGATGAAAAACTCTAAAATAAAAACCGAGGCGAAGGCATTATATTTGTCAAGAACAACCATAGTAATGCTCAGTTTATATATTTTAAAAGAAAAGGAAGCTGTGGAATGCCATGATCATCTCCTTAGCTTTAGAACAAGGCCACATATACAGAACAAAATTCACGAGGATTTAACTCGTTATTACTGATCTACAAGATCAACTTATACATTATATGATAATGAAGCGTTTTCTCTTGGTCCTCTTCAGAAGAGATAATCGATTTCTGTGCTCGACTGGACTATATTTTGTTGTTTTGTGCTAGACTAGGGTATATATTAGTTGTTCGGATAATGTTCAGTTTTGGAATCCACATCTATTTATGAATTAATGTTATATAGGAATAAAGTGTCGCTGCCGACACTTGAGTTTGAACATAAATCGCCAGTGAACAAACACAGGCGATCCCATTATTAAATTAAGTGTATCACGTGACCACAGAGGAAACACGTATATGTAGGAAGTAGCTGACGTTTAAAAGATTTCTATTCTATCCTTTATTACTCTTCGGATCGCAATTTCTAGTCTATCCTCTATTACTATACGGACCGCTATTCTCTTCTCTATTCACTATACTATTTCTCTATTCAGGTGGTTACTATTCGAGCGTGTATTATCGAGCAAGTACTATTAGTGCGAGTGATATTCGAAGGCGTTGTTCAACGACATTGTTCAACGACATACTATAGTTGTATCTACGATTACAAATCTCTACTACAACGAGCATTCGTTAACATTACAATCGTGTCAACCGTATGTTCGTTGACATTACAAAAATTAATTTATTTAAAAGTATTAAAAAGTAGAAACCCTGAACACTTGTTTACTTCTGTCATCGAGTTTTTAATGTTATTTATACTTTTACGATAAAACTTTAACGGTTTGGACACCAAGAAATCTTTGAATTAAATTTCTGTATCGTCTTTGCAAATGAATGCATTTTGGCTGAACACCCCCCCAAAAAAAACAAAAACAAAAAACAAACAAAAAAAACAAAAAAAAAGCTAACAAAAAAAAACAAAAACAAACAAAAAAAACAAAAAACAAAAAAAAAAAACAAAAAAAAAAACAAAAAAGCAAAAAAAAAAAAAAAAAAAAAAAACAAAAAACAAAAAACAAAAAAAAAAAAAAAAAAAAAAAAAAAAAAAACAAAAAAAAAAAAAAAAAAAAGCAAACAAAAAACTGTCAAGATTCTTGAAAAACTGATAGTGTAGGAGAGATCAGGGAAATATGGTAGATGTGGTAAAGTTTTCTATTCTAAGCTGGTGAGCTTCTGTCGTGTCATCCTGGCAACATGCGTCCGAGCATTGACACGAAGCAGAACTGGACCTCGTCATTTAACTAGTGTCGGTCGTATTTTACTTAACTGAATGTGCATTTCATACAGTTGTTGGCAGTAAAATTCGGCAGTGATTCCCTGGTTAGATTCCAGGAAGCTGTAATGGATAACGCCAATGCTGGATCACCATAATCATCTGTTGGTGGTTGGTGCAATTTCCGTTTTGGAAAGTGTTTTTTCATGTTTAACATGGGGGCTATATAATGTTTTAAAATAAATTCTGATAAAGATTGATATAAAATTACCAAAGAGGATGCGTTAATTATTAAGAATAGATATTAATTTTAATTGGTGCAAAAAATGACGTAATGTCGTTTTTTGACTTAGAAAATACGTCAAAAAACGACATCATTACGTCATTATTTTTGCACCAACCTAATATTAATTATTAAGAATAGATAATATGTTTCTGTGCAATATTATAATGAATTAAAACAAAAATGTTTTATTTTAAAATCGGCCATTATTTTCCGACCAACCTAATAGCACACGAAACTAATTTAGTCTGAAAATATTTCTTTCTAACTGATTTCTTACAAGATTTTGTTGCTTTGATTTGATTTGTTTGTTTGTTTGTTATGGGTTATCAACTCTTTGTAGGTTATTTAAAGTCAGAACATATTTTTAGATTGTAAGAACTATTTTTTGAGATAATAGCTTTAGTGATTCAAGTGATGCTAATTAACCCATAGCTGGGGGGTGAAGAGGTGAAGTTATACATTTCCGAAGGGTATTTGCGTGTAAGTGAATATAACGAACCCGATTGGAATTGGAACTCGGCTCTCCGATCAACAATTCCGAGCCATTATTCATTACACCACTTACGCATCCAAGCTCGACGTTGCTTAACTTCGATGACCGTATGGGAACCAGTGTTTCAACGTGATGTGGCCGTAAGTCAGATTTTTTTTGCTCAAATGATGCTGTTATGAACAATTTATAAGAGCGATATTTATTTGTGCTTTAACAAAGTTTGAGCAATAACATAGTAACCTCAGGACATAGGTGAACATGATTCTACACAGCTTCTGGCCATTTATTGCTTTCAGCAATATTTACTCTTCTGACCCCTCCTCAACCTTGTAGATGTGTGCAGGGTTTAATGGATAGCGTCTTGGAAAAATAAATCGAAGAGCCGAGTTCGAATTCCAGCCGGATTCTTTATATTCCCTTACGCGCAAATAACCTTGGGAAAGGTATGAGATTTATCCCCCACCCGCCCGACACACACTTAAGGCTTAATACAGAGTGCAATGGATAAATTGCCGAATTTATATCTTTCATATGTTCCGTGACAGAATGTATAAATCTGAAATTTAAAATTAAATATCAATACATGTACAGGGTAAATAGTCGCCATTTTATATTTTTAATTTCGCGCATGCTCGTTGCTTGTTTTTCATTTTGTCGACTGCAAAGTTTAGTAGGGTCAGCTGGGTACCATCTGTGAGAAAAAAAGCACCATGTGGCAATTCACTTTGGAAACGGCATGATGTACTGCTTTAGATTCACACCGGAAGCTCCAATACGAATATTGGATAGTGTTTGGGTGTCGATCTGGGGACAGTGCAGAGAATTCTGAAAGAGTTGGATGAGCCTAATGGTGATTGCGAAGGTACGGCAGCTCGGAAAATTCACACTGATCGTTCTGATAAGAAGTCCCGAATTTGATGGGGAGGGCCTCGGACTCAGCACAGAGGCCTATATCAAGTGTCTTGAGGAGGTAGTGCTGCTCTGGATCAAGAGGGCATCTGCTGGAAGATACTATGTCTTGCAACAGGACACTGCACCATACCACAGAAGCAGGGGAACCCAGTCCTTGTTGTCAGATAATTTCTGCGACCACATCACACCTAACTACCCAGACTGCAATCCCCTTGATTATCATGTGCGGGTTGCAGTTGAGCGAGAGACTAACAAAACTTCTTGTAAGACCAAAGATAAACTGAAGGTAAGGATTATGGCAGCATTCACCAACATAAATAAGGAGACCGTCCTGAAGAGATACATGAAATTCCAAAGCAGTCTGGAGACCTTGGTTGAAGCCAATGGCGATTTTATTGAACAAATTTACTCGTTAGTATTTCAAGATCTTTTTGTGTAATTTTGGTAAATATATCTGTTAAAATGAGATGTCAGTGTTATTTTTATTTTTGCGTAAATTAGACGACAATTTATCCATCGCACCCTCTATTAAAACTTTTATCTGGAAACAATCATTGTTATTCTCAGAAAATTGTTTATGCAATATTCAATGGCAAAAAATAATTATTTTTACAATCCTAAATGTGTTTCGACTTTAACTTGCAGAGTGTCAAGATTTAAAAAGCCTTAAAATATCAAATCAATTAAAATCAACAATCTTTAAATGTATGCTACTTCTTCCGCCATTGATTTGCTCGAACTTATCAACTAGTTTTCTCGCTGCTTACCCTGCTTAACTTTACTTCACTACTCCTCGTGAGTGTTGAAATTTCCAAAACTTCTTCCCTCAAAATATGTCCCTAAAATTTCGGCTCTATTTTTCTGATTGTTAGCAACGTTTTTTCTTTTTAATTGTTTTTATTCTTAAGTATTCTGATTTTTTAAGCTTCTGTCCCTTGCCTTCTTAGAATTTATGAACCGAACCTAATCTGTTCCTTTAATTCTCATCATCATCATCTATGACGAAATTCTCCAACTGCAATATATCACAGTAAATGCTATATAAGAAGTCACCAATTTTTTCTTTCTTCCCAAGAACATTTTCTGATCTCTTAAGATCTGGTTACGTTTCTGAAATGCATCTTTTGCTATTTTCTTTAGATTTCTGTGTCAAAATGTCTGTCGTCTGTTACGATATTATTTAATACAGTTAAATTTTCGCACCTGTTTGAGTTTGAATTCCATATTCGCATGTTGAACAGTACCATTTGTCGAGAGATATGTATTCCGTTTTCGTCAAAGGTTGTCTGTTTGTCTATTCTTCTTGCTTTCATCGACTTCCTTTTCTAATTATGTTTGCGGTTTTTCCTCGGAATTTGCTATAAACGAAGTTAATGTTACGCCCGTCGATAATAGATCCCGGCAATACTTCTAATCCACTTTTAAAAAACATCTTCCTGTAAAAGTCAATTTGATTTCAGAAGGCTAAATTCGAATATTTTTATACTATTGATTTCCTAATAAAAGGCTCAAGAGCCACTCAAGGGAGATGGTTACTGAATGAAGTTGGACGTATAGGGAAGAAATAAGAAGTGTATGTTGTGAGGATATGTAGGATATATAACTGTTGACACTAGAATTGAAGCGGTTTAGATCGTAGTTATCGGGGAAGCATACTCTTGGGAGTCTATTCCAGAAAGTAACAGTTCACGGAAAGTAACCGAGTGGAACATCTTCCTTACCAATGGAATACGAAGGGGATGAGGAGGAGTCAAATTTATGTGTTTGGCATGTCTATTCGGTGAATAAATATCGAATGTTTCCTTATAAGGAATTGTAAATGTTACCGTGAAAAGTTTATTTCATTTCAGCTCTCTGGGGAGGAAGTGTGGATTTTGTAAACAGTGACTATTACGGCTAATAATGCAAGATTTTTCTGTAAATCGAATCGAGTTCTCTCAGTCACTGTGTGTTTATCTAAAAATAAATACGCTTAAATTCACCTTCATCCCTGCCGTGTGCTAACGGTTTAGTGGTAGAATACCGACTGACGCCAATTCAGTCGGGTTTTAATCCTATCTAGAGGCAACCGGACGTCTAGACACACTGATGAGCTGTGATACAGCGAAACAGCCTGTCTGGGGATGACAATATGTATATATATTTCTTATTTCTTTCTACTTTTATCCATTTTTTCGTACTCATGTAGATCTTTCTCCTATTCTATTCTATTCTTTTTTTCTTCTTTTTCTTTGGAGTTATGACGTAATGTCTTTTAATTTTTCTTAATTCTTCTTTTTCTTTTTCTTCTTTCCCTTTTATCCATTTATTGTCTTCTTATCCTCTTCTCTTTACTTTTACCTGTTTTCTTCTTATTTTTTTTTTCTTTTCCTTTTATGGAAACCCCTTATATATTTCTTTTCCTTTTATGGTGCTTCTCCTTATGTCTTAAAAAGATGGATAAAGCCAAAAAGACAGTGATGCTTCATAAGTAGCATTTTTAAATAGAATGGTTTATAACCATCTTTGTTCCTCATCTACAGAGAAGCATTCGCATCGAAACAAAAATGCACCTCTGTCGTGAGTACTTGTTTGTCAGTGTATAACATTTTTATAATAAATAACTATTACTCTACTTTTGGTATTGAGCCCTCTTTAAAATACTGCTAGGAACCTTTGAATTTATATTCTTCTTATTCTCATTATATATATATATATATATATATATATATATATATGAAGCCTGATCAAAAAGTATAGGGAGTGTTGCTATGGTAACAGAGGTAATGTACGCAGATTGAAGCCGCTTGGCACAGATTGGCCTTTATCTATGTCGCTGATACACACTAAGTTATAATTTTCTCATTCACTTCCGTTTTTTGTAGCAGTGCTTGGAAGGGGCATGTGTAGATTGTGGTCGTATCACTATACCACAGAGGTTCCATCAGTGACCATGAATTATACAGCTATTTTTGTCTAAGCGCAACATTCCCCAGGTTTGACAACAATCATATTCTCCAGATTTCGTCACCTCTTGCCACTTTTTCCTCGTCAAAAATTAAATTTCATTTGAAAGGAGCAAGATTTTACAGCAGATGTGGCAAGATAAGAGGATGAGACAAGCCAGCTACTCGTTATCCCCAGAAAGAAGTTTCAGGAATACTTTTGTCAGTAGAAACGCTGGAAAAAGGAAACTTCTTTGAAAGGGATTAAATAACGAATTGATATACAAACGGTTGTTTTATTTTTAATTTTATATATATATATATATATATATATATATATATATATTTATATATATATATATATATATATATATATATATATATATATATATATATATATATATATATATATATATATATATATATATATATATAATATATTGTATGCATATATATATATATATATATATATATATAGTATATAGATAGATAAATCTATATATAAAAAATCCGTATTAAAAGGTATATATATTGATGTTTCTATAAATCCATTTTGGCTTTTCAAAAATAAATTTTACATTTTTAAAATTTATTAAAATATATCACTCCGGTTTTAAATATATATTTAAGATTCTATTCTATTTAAAGTTTTTTAACATGAATGAAAATGTGTAAAAAAACCTAGAATTATATATAAAAATGTAACCATTTTCGATGTTACCTCAAAAAATCTACCATATATGGAAATATATAATCCAATTTGCTCATTCGAAAACATACAAAATTTATTCTAAAATATATATGCAAAACTGGGTACTTTAATTTTTTGTTTTGTTTTTAAGTTTTAAATATTAATTTAGGTATATTTATAATATTTTTATATATAATTTTTTTTTAATATATAATTTTATTTTTCGGTTATATAATAAATTTTTTTTTTAAAAATTATAAAAATTCTAAATATAATATATAAATATTTAAATATATATATGGATAATAAAAATATATATAAATGGCAAAGAGCAAAATTCAACGGCAAAAACAAAAAAAATTTTAAATGAAATACAAAATATATATATTATTCATATATACCTATATATATCAGAAACGTATATATATATAAATTCGTATAATATTTATATTAGAAACATAATATATATATATATATATATATATATATAAATTGTTACAATATATATATGATGCTTTCGTTTATATATATATAAATCCTATAAACATATTTGATAAAAACCATAACCCAATATATATATATATAGATTATATAAAATATAATATATTATTATTTGGAATATTTATATATATGGAGACAGATAATATATATATTTATATATTTTATATGAAATAGAATATATATATATATATATATATATATATATGAAAAATATATATATATATATATATATATGATATATATCCATATATATATATATATGAACTGAATATATTTATATATATAAATAATCTTTGCCCTATATATATATATAGACCTATATATAATAATTATATATATATATATATAACATATATGATTTGAACTCTATATATATATATATATATATTGATATTTATATATATATATATATATATATTGAGCCCTTTATATATATATATATATATATAATATATATATATATATATATATATATATATATTATATATATATATATATATGTATATATATATATATATATATATATATATATTATATATATATATATATATATATATATATATATATATATATATATATATGAGCCCTATATATATATATATATATATATATTTATATATATATATATATATATATATATATATATATATATATTATATATATATATATATATATATATATTGAATATATATATATATATATATATAATAAATATATATATAAAAATATATATATATATATATAAACCCTTATATATTATATATAAATCATTATATATATATATATATATATATATATATATATATATCTTAAAAAGACTAAACCCTTTAGAGATATGAACAGAGTGGAATAGATAAATGTGAAAGATATGACAAGATAGAGATTAATCAGAAAAGAAAGAAAGATAATTAGCAAGATATGAACATAGCTGGCCACTCGTATAGCCCTAGTTTCCGGGAAAGAGCGTGTTATCTAGTGTGATCAACAATTTGGACAAGGCCACGATGATTTGTGACTTCGTGCTAGCTGAGGTTCGGACTGCCCAATTTCACTCACAAGTCTTGGGTTAACCCGTGGTAAAGTTTTCAGGCACTTTCCACTGAACACCATAGTACATCCTGGGATCGAACCCTTCAGTCCGATAACAACAAGAAGTTTCCTTCCCGGCTCTCATATTCAGAATGGGAACGTTCTAACCACTCGGTCACGTGCTCATTATGAGCATAGACTGAGAGATAAACGGACAGATAACTATATATGAATTGACTTGGATAAACAGACAGATGGACATTATTTACATTATTGTCCTCATCTTTGTCGCCATATTTATTACAACGTTTGTACGCTCCGGCCTTCTTCAGGTCGTTGGAATGTCGAACTGAACCCTTTATTTCGCTCACAGGGGTAGACTGTTCTAGTTTCACGTGCCATGTTTAATGGATGCCAGTTGTCAGTTATCGCCTGTTAATTCCGCTCTCCAAGTTCTCCACTGCCTTAACCGGGTATTGAACTCACACTCTTTGGGTCCTGTCACTGGATCTAACCAACGCCTTTATCCATTGTGTGTTTATCTAAAAAAAATAAATACGCTTAAATTCACCTTAAATTCACTGTGCCATGTGTCCTTGAGGACATCTATGTATGAATTTCTGGGTATTATAAAACTAATGTCTCAGCAACCATTTTTACGAATGCTCATATTGCATTTTTTTCTATTATCATTGCATGTTTTTACTGCGGAAATAAATATAAAGGGGAGACAGGCCGCCCCCCTAAGGTAAGGCTTCAAGAACACCTGAAAGCTGTAACACGAGGGGAAGTGGAAAAATCAGGCTTGACTGACCACATATGGAGAGAGAAGAGAGATCACCGCCCTCTGTGGGATCAGGTTGAGATCATAGACAAAGAACACCATTGGAAAATTCGTAATTTTAAGGAATCAGCACATATGCTAGGCCACAAAAATGTCCTGAGCCGACCAAGCATAGAAATGAATACAGTATGGGAACCAGTAACAAGGACTGCCAGAGAAAAGCAATAATAACAACAAAAGTTGCAATATAAGCTCTGGTAAAAATATGAAATGAAAACAGCAGAAATTGCAATATGAGAACTGGTAAAAATGATTGCTGAGACATTAGGTTTTTAATACACAGAAATTCATACACAGATGTCCTCAAGGACACATGGCACAGTGAATAAAGGCGTTGGTTAGATCCAGTGACAAACAGTGTAAGTTCAATACCCGGTGAAGGCAGTGAAGAACTTTCAGAGGAAAATTAACAGGAGAGAACTGATAACTGACATCCATTAAACATGGCAAGTGGAACTAGAACAGTCTACGCCAGTGAGCGAAATAAAGGGTTCAGTTCGACATTCCAACTACCTGAAGAAGGCCGGAGCGTACAACGGCCGAAACTTTGTGATAAATATGAGGGAAATAGTCCGAATGATGTAAATAATGTACATAATACCTCATCTCAGAAATATAGGCAGATACAGACAGATGAATAGAATATTGAGAATAATCGGAAAACGAAATATAATTAACAAAATATGAACTGAGAGATAAACAAACACACATCTCTCTCTCTCTCACCCATATATATATATATATATATAACAAAATTAAATTGATCGTTCGATCAATAATAAACAGAATGAGAGAGGCAAATAATAAACCGAACGAGAGATATTTATATATCTAATTATGAACAGATCGAGATAGAGAGAAAGACAATTCAATAAAAATAAATTCAAACACATATGAAATGACTAAAGCAAATCCACAGGCCCACGTACGGGTTGACAAGGAGAAATGAGAATTGAATGAAGGAAAAACAGGGTGACAAGCTCGCACAGGTGCTTTTCTTCAAAATTAACCTTGAGACCTCATGTGAACTTTTGTAATGGCGAATTGATGTTAACCTGGCTGTGGTGAATAAATCAAATGTTATGACCGGATTTTCGAGAAGAAAGAAATGTTTAAGAAAGTATTCAGAAATGAAAGCAAACATCTCTTCATCTATCTCTCTCTCTCTCTCTCTCATATACGTCTAAACTCACTCTTTACTTTCATTCTCTCTATAAGCTTTTTCACTCTTCTCACCCTCTCCTAATCTCTTCTTACTTTCCCTATTCACTCTTTCTTCTCTCCTCTCAATCTCCTAAAGTTTTCATTTTCCCTCTTATCGCCTTTAACTACTACGTAATCTTTTTCAACCTTCTTAGCATATATTTCTTTTTCCCTCCCCACATTTTGAATATATATTTTAAAATAACAATTTATGTTTAAATATTTCGTTTTTGTAAAATTTTAAATCCATTTATTGTTCAAAATGATTTTGGTCTGATGAGACGAAATCGAAGTATCAATTTTATGAAATAAAATATTACCATGGGTTTCTAAAGTCTCCACTTTCAGAATTTTCAATTGCTCTTTTCTTACATTTAGCTGTCTTTAGATTTCTATCCTCTTTGGAATTATCCATACGGATTAACAAATACTATCATCATCATCATCTCTCTCCTATATATATATATATATATATATATATATATATGTGTGTGTGTGTGTGTGTGTATTTAGGCAGCAAGCTTTCTTTCATGCACATTTCATTGAATACGATAGACAAGATGCTTTTATTTTTTATTTAGTTTTTTTTTATACAAGTTCTCATGCGATCTAATATTTTCTTTTTCTTTTCGGATGATAAATTAAAAACAAACTGTCCGATTGTTCTTTTTATCCGAGTGCTTTCGGCTAAATAAAATATTTAAAATATCTAATCCTTGAAAATGGCTAAATGTACAGCCAAAAGCGCTCGGATAAAAAAGAACATTCAGACAGTTTTTATATAATTTATCATCCGAAAAAAAAATTAGATCGCATGATAAATTGTATAAAAAACTAAATAAAAGCACCTTGTCTGTCGTTCAATGAAATGTGCATATATATATATATATATATATATATATATATATATATATATATATATATATATGTGTGTGTGTGTGTGTGTGTGTGTGTTTGAACAATAAAAAAATATTGAGAAATAAAGAAATTAAAATTTTCAGACACACTGGGTTGTTTATTGATATTTTTTTGTCTTATCATTTCAGTTAGCTTCCTCATCTAGTTTCGGCCAGCATGGCCATATATGTTTTACCAGTTAGCAACTGGAAGGGATAATTCCTAGGAGAATATAAATCCAAGGACAGCTCAATGTAATCAGAACATTATAATGATAATAAGAAAACGGAGACTTTAATTATCGAATTCGTTTATAATTTTTTATTTTGTGAACACCGCAGGTATAAGTTGTTAATACTGTCTATTATAAACAGATGCAGGTTTTCGTTCGGATGAAATGAACATTTCGGTGTTCACGAAATAAAAATTATAAACGAAATGGATAATTAAAGTCTCTCATTCTAATTACCATATATATATATATATATATATATATATATATATATATATATATATATTCTCGACTCTCCCGTCGAATTCGACGTATGAGGGTCAAAGCAGATAAGTTCCCAGGAAACCGACAGCCCGACAACACATGAGACACATGAGAAATTATATTATAGTGGTGAAATATATATATATATATATATATATATATATATATATATATATATATATATATAATATGTGTGTGTGTGTGTGTGTCCTTTGAAAAGATACAAATAGGAAAGGTCTATAAATCTAACATATTTCGTTTTTAATTAAAGCTTCATCAGAGAATGAGAAACATATGTCAAACACATTATATTACACCACCAACTTTTATAGAATTCATTGCTTAAAGAATCTAAATTATGTCCATCTACTACTACTACTACCACTAAAACCGGTGTTACGTAAATTTTTTGAAGCTCACACAAAACTTCCCTAAATTACATGCTGGCAACCGTCAAAGGTAAATAAAATGCCTACTAGACAGATAGACAAAAGAATATATATTATCCGAATTCCGCATAGACATAAAAATTATAATACACTTACACACATGAATTATACACACGAACGCTGCTTGACAAGACGTGTCTGCTTAAACAAACACAAAAAGTAAATATTTTTTCTTATTCCGATTTTTATTTGATCCGAAATCATACAAACGCATATATATATATATATATAGTGTAACCCGGATATAAGAGAGATTTTCTCTGGTCCCAAATTAGAGCCTGTGTTAATGTATATAAAATAGACCAAATCCGGATATAAGAGAAACCCGGATATAAGGGACTTCTTCTCCGGTCCCGACAACCCTCTTATATCCAGGTTACACTGTATATATATATATATATATATATATATATATATATATATATATATATATATATTATGAAAAATGGACAAAGTCCGACAATTATTTTAAGACATTTTAAGTTTATACATTCTTTTATAGATACAAATAGTTAAGTAAATGCTCTGTTAGTAATAAACAGTATTAACAACATTTACCGGCCTGAATGTCCGAGAAATTTTCATAGAAAATATGAGTCCTTCGACAGGAATTGAACCTGTATCCTATACAGAAACGTCATATAGCCTGACGTGCCTTTAACTGATTTGGCCACAGAGGAGCGTTCTGTTAGCAAGGATTCAATTTTACTGTTTTTAAACACAATTCTCCATGATTTTTTTTCATTCATATCTGCTCAATGCGTATCCAAATGTAAACAAATGACGTCATACATTATGAAATAGACATTGAGCAGATATGAATGAATGAAAGAAAATCATGGAGAATTGTGTTTAAAAACAGTAAAATCGACCTTGCTAACCGAACGCTCCTCTGTGGCCAAATCGTAATATTCTAACCTCATCGAACGTTATATACCAACATGTCCGCACCTTTTCATTATATTTTGTGCATATTTTTTTTGATTTAAAAGATCGTTTTTCATGAAGCGTGCAGAGTTTCAATCATAGTCTTTCCCTGCTAAGCATCATGCTTATATTTTTTGTAACTACTTTTATATCTACCGTGAAATATTACATACCAATTATTTGTGAATTTTGACTCAGGAGCTCAAGCAGAAGGATTTAAATTGTTCAGGAACGCAGAGCTGAAATGGTTAATGTAAAGAAAAAAAATAAGGACATTTATAGTAATAAACAAAATTAAATATTCACTTATTCTTACTCTCCATTTGACATCCGTTCATTAGGGGACTTGATCGTAAAATTGAAGTTATTCGTAATATATTAACGTCCTTTTTGAGTAAATATGATTCATGTAAATAAATTCAATTGTACAATCAGATCTCCAAATAAGTGGATGTTATCTCCATGAAACCCAATGTGAGGTTAAGATAAATGAACTTTTAATTTATATATATATATATATATATATATATATATATATATATATATGAGAAGAGAGAGAGAAACTATTCATACAATCATTTACATTTTGCCCGATGCTCACTTGTACAATGTGGGTGCGGGTGTGTGTGTTTACACACTTCTTAGCAATACACAGAATCAGTCAATTACGCACACAAGAGGTGTACGCATGAACAAGTCGCTTTCGGTCTTTTCCATGCCATTAAGATAAAATGTTGAAAATGTTTTCGTTTACTGCAGAGCTTTGTCGCAGTCGGTGGTCAGTTGAGACGTGACGATGGACGCCTTGTTGAAGCCGATTGTTGTCCACGAAGAGTGGCCGTTCCACACTTCGTTTTCGCTTCATGACATTCGTGCGGCGTTGGCGAGAATCTCGTTAAATTCACGCTTCGCCAAACAGATTTCACTAATGATGAATTTCAAGCGGGGCAACATGTGTCTTGTGTTGCACCCCAGTTAACTGGCAGTGAACGAATTGGGCTCCAATTAACGCTTGCCATAAGTAAACAGACCGGAACATATTGTTTACATAAAATAATATTGCAACTTGAATGGGCCATCGTATTTCGTGGCTAAATTATACACAATCGGGAAACCAAACTGGAGGTGTTGGTTGAAGTTCAATTCTTGAACAGTTCTCTTTCAGTATTTTGGCTATGATGGCTCTCCACAACTTCTTGGTCTTTATAGGTTTAATAAATTTTGCCTTTTTGCTATCAATCTTAGATCCTGTTCTTACATTCATTTGCACAAGCTCATTAGGTAGTTTATGCACAGTTATTCTTTGACACATTTGCCTCCATTCTATCCTGTGAGTATCATATTTTCTAAGCCCTCTTCCTCATGTTAAGTACAAGTCTCCTTTTTATTTCCATTTTCTCTAAAACTTCGTTGATGTTCACATGTTTGATCAATTTTATGATCAACATCCTTCTGAAGAACCACATTTTTGTTGCTTCAAGTCACTTTATCTGTGAAGAGATTGTCAAGCATTAACTGTGATATTGGAGGACTGTTATTATAATACAGTTCAATATTCTTTCCTTTGTTTCGAAATTTTCTTGTTTCTTAACGCGAGACTCAAATATTAGTACAATATATATATATATGTATATATATTTTAGATAGATAAGAAACGTCTGGTTACTAAGTAAAAGCAGTAATTCGACCTTGCTAATCAGACGCTTCCCCTGTAGCTAAATGCTATAGCACGACAGGCTATATGACGGTTCCGTGTAGGATACAGGTTCGATTTCTGTCGGAGGTCACATATTTTCTATGAAATTTCTCGGACATTCAAACCGTTAAAAGTTATTAATACTGTCTATTATAAACAAAGCATTTGCTTAAATATTTGTATCAATAAAAATAACGTATAAACATACATATATATATATAAATAAGTAGGAGGATTTGATAATGAATTTATATATATATATATATATATATATATATATATATATATTTATATATATATAACAAACATTTTATAACATCACTACAAAAATAGCCATTTTGTTTCAACACTTCTGGTGTCTTGTCAAAATGATGGTGTTGATTGCAATCTATTGCTCCACTCTGTATTGAGCACTCTTTTAAGAATAGTGTTTCTGTTTATTGGAATTTTATTCCGTCCGTCTCCTACCAATCCTTTATACTTGTGTTTTATATATATATATATATATATATATATATATATATATATGAGAGAGAGAGATAGAGAGGGAGAGAAAAACGATTGTGCATGTCTACACCTGACGGTTTCAAAAAGATTGATAGTACAACAAAATGAAAGTATCACATATTTTATACGTATCAATATAACCCTCATAAATACCGTTGATACTTATATGATACGCTCTCTGTATTATATAAATATTTATCTACAGTCATAAACTCTGCGGGCCTTTTCTGTAAACATGGCCTCACTCGAACCATCTAGCTCCATCGAGTGGACAACTTGTGCAGCAGAGTTAGAGAGCATGGAGAAAGGAAAAAAAAAACTATATATTTTGTATGACTTAGTTTTCCTATAGATTCTTTGTTTGAGTACAGTGGTAGTGAAGTGTGATTTTTTCCAGTTGTATCATTAGACTTTGGGGATTTGCTTCAATATTTTATCATACTGCGCAGAATAATCAAATATTGCTTGTGTCAAATTGTTTCACAGCTTGATGAAACCGGGGTGAAGGCATATAGGTCGTAGAAAATTATTTTCGATCTCATTTTCAGTGAACAATTCTTATAAAATATTCAATTAAAAAAAACAACAAAACAACAAAGCACGTCCCTTCAGAACGTCGCTGGTCATGTATCTCCACAGCTTCGTTTTTTCTTTTAATATCTGTAAACTGGATTGTTATGATTATTCATGGGAAAAAGAACATGGTGGGCGCTTTGCTGCCTTTTCCACGGTTTTTTCCTTCTTCTATACTGGTTGCCTACAGTATTATATATATAGTAAACAATGTGCCTTGTTGACTAATCCATAGCTAAAGGAAACAATTCAGAATAACACAGATAAATTAATGCGAAGTAAGTTTAAACTGTCTCAGAAGGAATTTGAAATCGGTATACCGATTCCATTTTCTTTGCTGTTAGCATTTTATTTAATAATAATAATAATTATATATATATATATATATATATATATATATATATATAGATAATTATTATAATAGTTTTATTATAAGAGATTATAATAAAAACATTTTACACCGCTACACAAAAGCTTTCACGTTTCAATACTATAATTGTACTTCCTCAGACGATGGCCGTCCTGGGTAAGACGTTAAACTACGTCCAGCAGTAAGGCCTCTGATCAGGAAGTTTTGAGGAGCGTAGAACCACCTCTTAATTGCTGGTGTTCCAAGGTCCACCCTGACCCGGGGGTGGTAGCACCTGTTAGGGTCCCTGTTATGGACAAATAGTTAACTATTACCAGCAATACTTTTTCGAAAAAAAATTATTACCAACAATACAATTTTGAAGGATATGTATTACCAGAAACAGATTTTGGACAAAACAAAATATTACCAGCAATAAAATTTTTTGTCAGCATTAAATAACCCATTGAGGTTGATATGCCGTTAAACAAAATAAACCAAACCAATCTAAACCAAAGAATACATATTCTATTCATACGAATCTATCCTAAAAATGTTGTCGGCATTAAATAACCCATTGATGTTGATATGCCGTAAAACAAAATAAACCAAACCAATCTAAACCAAAGAATACATATTCTATTCATACGAATCTATCCTAAAAATGTTGTCGGCATTAAATAACCCATTGATGTTGATATGCCGTAAAACAAAATAAACCAAACCAATCTAAACCAAAGAATACATATTCTATTCATACGAATCTATCCTAAAAATGTTGTCGGCATTAAATAACCCATTGAGGTTGATATGCCGTTAAACAAAATAAACCAAACAAACTAATCGTCAGGCGATGGTAGATAACTTGTCATAAAAATGATTTATTAGAGAAATTTAAAAACAAATTGTTATCCCTTTAATTTACGAAAAATGGTAACAATTTGTTTTTAAATTTCTCTAATAAATCATTTTATCACCAGTTACCAACCATCGCCCGAGGAAGTACAATCATCGTATTGAAAAATGCAAGCTATTGTGTTTATTTATTCAGAAGGTTTTTATTATAATAAAAATATTATATAGTATTTTTCTCTACTCTGTAGTGAGCACTTTTTAAAAAAAAAGTAAATGCTACGAACTGTGGATTTTACTCCATCTGTTCTTTCACTTATTTGTATATATATATATATATATATATATATATATATATATATATAATAAAAGGGTTCGGTGCGAAAATTCATGAGATTTAAAAAAAGATGAAGAAAAATAATATTGATAATAAGACTAATAATATTTATTGTATATTAGTCGTTCTTTCGACCAAATGGTAGCATGATGGGAAAGATTTTAAAAACCCTAATTTTCGGACACGTTAGTGTCCTTTTTTTAATAAATTAGGTTCGCGTATCGCCCTGTTCACACTCCTTCAAGATCTTTTGAACAGGAGTAATGGTTTATCCCTGGTGTCCTGTTTTTGATTAGTTTCGGTTCCTTTCAAGTATTCTCATTTTCTTTCACTGCTAGTAGCCCCCCCAGCATCTTAGTGGCATTGCCACCTTGCCTGAAGAAATGGATTCGCCTTACTGGTACTATCGCCTTACTTGGAGTGAATTGATTAATATTTATATATATATATATATATATATATATATATATATATATATATATATATATATGCGCGGTACTCATTGGAAAGCGCTCAATATCAGTGACAGAGCTAACATATCTAGTTGTATAGATTGAGTTTGTGTCCCTGCGTTTCACGCCCTTGCGATCATCAGACAAACTCTCTCTATATCACACACACACACACACACACATACAGAGTAACTGTAAGGCGACTACAGTGAAAATTATAGGCATTGTGAACTATATGATCTTCTCACTGGGCATATAGTGTATGCTACACCAGGGCGATATACGATTTTTAATTTGGCGTGGTTCACCTATTAACCTATTTGTCAAACATGGCTAGAGAGTACAGTTTGATTTGCTTTTTAGCCATAGCTGTCGGAGAAAAAGAGATTCATATCTTGCGTGAAAGTGAATGTAATGGACTCGGCTGGTCGATTTCTCCGCCGAACAATACACCCACCTGCACATCTAATATAACAGAATAGAAAGAGAAACGATTTAGTCCGTGCTCTAAATCTCGGTGGAGGATCTGATATCGATTCGAGCATGAGAATGCACAGATACTACACCGATCTTAGGCAGAAAGGTCAATCCATTCGTAAATAATCTCGTCGTTTTTACGCTGGTACTACGCGAGTATTAATATTAAGCCTATCGGTGAAGACACCCGAAAATGCACGGATCGATTAACCCGGTTGTTGTAATTAATCATCTGAAAGAAAGGAAAATAATTTTCCCTTGTTATCTCAGTTTCAACCACTCAGCAAAAGTTAAGATCTGATGCCCTACTGAAAGCCAATCTGACCAGGACTCTTTGAATGACACTTTCTGTTCATGTATTATAAAATGACAATCGACAAGCAGACCTAAAAGGTCTCACATCAAACTTCTTGTTCCAGCTTCTTCTTGCTGTAAAAATCGACCGCCTTTAAGAGAGTCAACAGCAATAATGCTCAACGACTTTAAGAAAACTCTGCTATGTAGCAAATACTGCAACCAAACACATGCTGGGTAAACTTTTCGTTTTTAAATGTGAAATATCTAATTTAATTGTTCAAGAATACGAAATTCCAAATATTGATTTTTTAATATAGTTACAGTAACAATATGAATTTTCTTTACTGGTGAAGAAGAAACTTGACATAACAAAGTTGACATTCTACTGAGATGCTGAGAATAATACGGACGTAGCAGGTAAGTAACGGAGAAATTTTTAAAGAAAACGGAAACAAAAAGGAATCTTAGACTGAAATTTCGAAACACACGAGGAAAGAAGGGTTGGAAAATTTGATACTCACAGAATATATTGATAGACAGAAGGAAACATTGAGTAACATACCTAATAAGCTTGTGTAAATGAATGGCAGAACAGGGAATGGGAAGAATAGTAAAAAGACAATCATTGCTCAGAGATGTAAAAGATAGGAAGTTGTGGAGAGTCCTGATTGTCTACGTCTTGAATATACGGCAATTATAATAATAATGATAATAATAATTGCCGGCAGTTCGTTCCCGACTAATCCCTTCTGGTAGGTTGACTAGCTAATCCCTGATGCAGACGCCTGCCTCGGCACATTTATGATTCTTCAAAAATCTATATAACAATCACTGGTTTATACTGAAACTATTCCCAGCAGACTTTATTTACAGTGTGTGGGAGCGAGCATAAAAGCAGGCATGATCAACAGTTGAACAAGGTCGGTACCTTCAGCCACGATGACTTGTGGCTTTGTGGTTGGTACGGATATAATTGTGTTTATATTCAATAAACTTCTATTGTGTATCATTCAATTCTTTCAAATGCAGATTTTATTTCGCAGGCCAGTGGGAAGAAATCGCACGAGTCGAACTTACTTCTCCCCAATGGAATAGGAAGGGAATGAGGATGGTTCGCTACGATGTGTGCAGCATGGCGGGTCTTGAAGGTAAGAACTGGTGCTACAAAGAATGTAGTTTGTCTGAATTTCATTGAAATAGCGATAGAACAGAGAGAGACATTCAACGTTTCGTCTGCGAAAAAAGGGTTACAAAATGGAAAATAATTCGTCACCCACAAGAACGCAGAGACGCTTTTGGGCTCTACTGAGACTGGAAAGGGAAGAAAGTGTAGCTCCTACGACTATATAGCAGCAGTCATCCATTCTCGGACTCATCTGGCTCTTGTAAAGGTAGAGAATAGCAGGAGTCAGGTACTTACTGGAGCGATTCAGGGAACCGACCATTTTCCCAGCATCCTTAGCGATGGAACGTATTTTCTAGCTTAGATGTGGTACAAGGCTGACAATATGGGGCACACAGTGAGGATCGAACTCAAAGTCATAGCTGATCTAGACTGACATTGTTAACCATTACACCACATCGAAATTAAGCGATAGATCGTATGTATGAGTTCCATTTGATGTCTGAGCTGAGTTTAAGCCTCAGTAGGTGCTCAATGCACGTGACCGCCCTGAGTGAAGCTCTGGCTCCGATGATAAAAACACTGTATCAATTGAAATTTGTAATTTTTGTTAGAAATATTTACAATAACTTATTGCGTGAGATTTTATACAAATCGCTGTTTGTTCTACTCATTGTAAATACATATAAATAATAGGATAAATGTTGATATTTATTATTTAATTTCAGGTATGTAAAATGCCATGCTTGATGAGAAACAGCAACAAGACATTGTAAAGTTGTTAAGTGGTGGGAATATCATGTTGAAAATTGCGAAAAAGTTGAGCCAAGATCACAGCAATGACCATAAAAGGAATTTCATAATATTGGCTAAACATGAAAATATGAAGAAATTTGACTTTGTAAATATCGCAAAAAGAAATATGAAAATAAGTTAAAATGATAAAGCAGTAAAGGCTGACTGATCCCAACCAAAAAATATTTCAAGAAATTGATATTGCGAATGTAAACAGAAAGAAAATATAGCAAATATTAAAAACATTGGCTAAAGGCATGAAAACAACTGACACATTTAAGTGACGATTACAAAGAGAAATGTGTAAGCTACATGAAAAAGTGCATGAAAAGCTATGTGGGATTATCTCACCCTGTCTTTATCAATGGATGTTGCACAACACTCACAAGACAACGTTGCAATCAGCGGCATAAAAGTAAAGTAGTCGTTTTCTCTTTCTGTTTTTTTAGCGACAACACTTGTCTCTGCCGGGAGAGACTGGTTTCTTCCCATGGGCAGGCCGACTGCTTGATTTCACCAAACTAGGTGGCACACTCATTCATCCACACATACTATCATTAATCCCATAAATGTTTTCTTCCGTTTTTTTAGCCATCTGTATACACGTAAATATAAATTTCTCTCCTCTTTTAGTCAATGTTGTCTATTATCTAAACATATGTGTAAAAGTAATCCACACGTTGAATTTATTTTGAACATTCTCACTCATATTGAGCACAAAGTGCTAACCGCATCTATTATAATCCTTAACACCGTCCGCTACACTTGTTCCTCGACAGTATTTTTTTTGTGATGAATGTGAAGCTATATTAGATGGACTTGATGGGTGGATAAGATGTTAGGTCTTTTTTATGGAAATAATCGACAACACGTAGATATTACAGAGGAAGTATAAAATAATAAAACAATAATTTATTCAGGTATATGGAAGGTTGTGTTAAATATATTTTTCTGTCCTCTCGCTTTTGGATTTATTTATAAATAAAAGATTTATGGCGTGCTTAGTTTATTTGCATAATAAAAATCTGACACCCTCAAAGCAATTTATTATCAATATTTGCAGTAAGAATAGATATTATATATTGAAATTCACACGATTTATTGCTCGTAAAGATGTAAGTATATTCCGAAAATTTTACCAATATGGGTTGTTAATATCTATTTTGTTGTGAAAATATTGACTTGCAAAATAAAATCCGAAATTGTGTGCTCAGGGGAACACCATCTAGTGACCTATCATAAAAATGGCACAGATGACAACCTTTTCGTACGGTACTGTGGCTTTCATGACAATCTGATTGATTCTGTACAATTTCTGTATGTATAAGGTTCGTGTAAACGTTTCACGGATTTTTATTTAAATAAACGTGTTTTTTTTATTGCGTATTCATTTTCTCTCTTTCGAGATGAATAAATAAATAAATAAATAAAAAGAGGAGCCTGGGAAAATTTTCACAAACATTATAGTTTACTGAACATGGGTATTAGCAAATGGAATGCAGTCTGTCTTATTTGTTTATCAATCTGGAGAAAAGTTTCATATTTTTTTATCGCCAGAATTCAGAAAGAAAAGAAAAAAGAAAACAGAACCAGTTTTCATTGAAAAATTAAAATGAAATAAAATTGAATATAAAACAGCAGAAAATTGTAGATTTAATTGAGTTTTTTTTTTATCCAGGCAATAAAACATGTTTAATGTTTTAGTCTCTCTAAAATACAATCGTCAAAAAAGAACGAAGTTAAATGTAGTTAACATTATTCTATCAAATTCTCATGCGTGAACAAAAACTTGTAATAGCGGCTGGGGATGAGTTCGAATTTCTGTTGGGTTCGTTGCAATCACTTATATGCAAATACCCTTGGGAAATGTCTCAATCCATCTCTTTGTCTCCTCTATGGGCTAAATAGTATGGGCTCTTCAGCCTTCGTTGGTAACGAGTGATGGTGTGTCACCATGCATAAGTTGGCAGGCTGAAAAGAAATATTCATAAATATATGATTTGTTTTTTACGGTTTGTCAACCATTTGATAATTATTTAGAGCTGAAAAATATTTGGGCTTTGAGAATAATTCTTTAATTGCGTTCAAGCGATCTGGGAGAAAGAAAGAGAAGAAGAAAAAAAAAGAAAGAAAAAAAAATATAATACGAAAACCAGGTCATAGTCGAACACACACACACTCGATTGATACATAACAGATGTTGGAAGGTATCCCGGTCAAACACCTGACCTACTTCTGTGTCCACGAAAAATGGAAGTTTGTTATCAATTTGGTTGAAGAAATAAAGTTTAGAGACAATGGAAAAAAATATGATAGGTAACAGGTGGGAAGTTTATCTAAGGATATGCAGGCAAACCATTAATACGAAAACCCAGACCATTCCAGAATTGAAAATAAAGCCACACAAGAATGATGTTGGCTGAAAATGTTTTTTTGAGATAATGGAAAATTTTATTATCAGGCCTTTGGCTGCGAAAAAAAAAAAGTGAAATATTTTTATTAGTTCACGAAAACGCCACCCAGTCTGAGAAATCCCTTTCTTAGATCGTATCCAATTAGCGATAAACTGTTTGACAAATACCGCGTGTAAAAGAAACCGAGAGCGTCATTTCGGTCACGTACGAAAAGGGCAATTTAAATTTTTTTTTTTTTTAAGCAAGGTGTTTCTTCCCCAGAACAAAGCCACGGATTGTTCACGCCTGATTAAAGACGTCACGAAGGAAGGAGGAAAGATACCGACCAGAGCCTCATTGGCCGAATGCGGTCACATGATACACGAGGGAAGAGGAGAGACACCCGACCAGGACCCCATTGGCCGAGAGCGGTCACATGACGTGCGAGAGAGGAGGAAAGATGCCCGACCAGGACCCCATTGGCCGAGAGCGGTTTACATGACATGAAAGGAGCGGGGAAGCGGTATACGCCCCAGAGGCACAGTAAGGGAGTAGGAGTGAAAGTAAGTTACCGAAAATGGAAAATCCCTAATCAGAAATAAGAAGGGGTGGATACGTATTTAGAATTATCAAAGAAAACCCTGGCGCCGACAGACCCACCCCAGTTTTGACTGCATCAATAAAAGCGGGACCCCAACCGACAGAAATCAGAGTTGCGCCGCGGACGGCGAGGGAGTTTGAGCACGGACGGCGGGCCCGGTTCATTCGCCCTTTGCGGGCAAGAAAGGCCGGTCCGTTTGGCCTAAGAAGAAAGTTCGTCCAACCCAAGCCGAAGTGAATAAGCTCGTCCAACCGAAGCCGAAGAGAAGAAGTTAATTCCCGCACTGACGGCGGAGATGAAGAACAATAATTCAGACTCTGAAGAGAGAATTAGTTGCAATCACGGACGGCGAGAGAAGGTAGCCGTGAACGACAATAATTCAGAGAAGTTTGCGCCGCGGACGGCGAGAGAGATCAGCCGTGAACGACAAGCAGAGATCAGCGCCCAGTGTTGAAACCGCGTCAACCACACCCCAGAAATGCAAATTTCTAGAACAAGTAGTTTGAGGCAACTCAAATCAGCCTTAAAGTTGTTGGTAAAAACACCGCGTGGTGCCACAGTCCACAGAACGGGTCGGGAGGTAGGAATAATCTTGTGTAACGAGCAATTAGATATAAAAATTTGTCACCTTTTTCTTCAATAATTTTGACCTTGTGAGTTTTTATTTTTCTTGTGTGTTATCACCCCCGTTGGACTCAGCTTGCATACGGCCCAATCCCTGTTTGATCCCGTCTGTCTAAGATCTAATCACAACGTGGGTAGGCAGACCGGAGATCAGTGCAGTTACCCTGGTAACCAGGCGTTGGAAGCGGGTTGGGAACGACGAGGCTGGTATTCATCTAACCAAAGGGTTAGAACGTCACACTTGGAGCAGCGAGGAGCGAACAGCTGGCGCCGCGAACGGGATCGAACGACGCTGCGACCAGGGGGGACGACGTCACAATGGAAAACTTGGAATTCAAAACCGGAAGTGGATTGTTCGGCAATCTATGTGCACCAATTCTCTGTCTTCACATCTAAGGAAATCAAATTATATGTTCAAGTAGTCTGTCTCTTCGATTCTACGACGGGAGAGTCCATCATATATATATATATATATATATATATATATATATATATATATATTAGAAGTGAAGAAATTTTTAGAGTAATCTCAACAGAATGCAGAAAACACTGTTTCGTCTTATCTGAGACTCATCCACTACCGAGAATCGAACCCGGACCGTTTCGGTACAACGCAAACGTCATCGCAACTGTACCACGGGACTCGGTGACGAAGAAGACACAAACTAGACTCGATATCGCTGCTACTCACTTAGTTCCGCAGTGATACTCATTCAAGTATGCGGATATATATATGTATATATCTCCAAATGTTAAAGAACGAAGAATAAAATTTCAATGTTCAAAACATAAATTTAAAACAATATGCAAAAGTAGAGCAATATATATATATATAATTTTTAAGCGTTTCACCCCAAGCAAGGTGAGAAGCCACTAGGACGCAAGGGGTTACAGAAGATTTGGAGCAAAATCAGATAGGAGTGATAGAGGAAAGGATGTGGAGAAGGGTAGTGGATAGATCAAGGCAACTGGAGATGTCGATTGACATTACATTTGAATAGCTAGAGATTATAGCTCTCAGGGAAACTGGAATAGGGAAGGAAGTTTTACAGGCGAGAGGTGCGAGCTATTGGAGTAGGAGAGACGGCTACATTTAGGAGTTTCGACAGTGAAAGAGTGAGAGCGAGATGCCAGCCTCGTAGGGCGCTTGAACTCATGAAGTCTGGGAACCAGCGAATGCAGCTCCTCGGAGCAATTGCCATGAAAGTATTTGTAAAACAGACAGAGGGAGGCGACGGCGCATATTATACACTCTTACAGTGGAAGCTGCAGCTGTCACCTGGAATACAAAAATATGATCACCTCCATAAATGTAAACCATGAAGAACCTCCAAAAGTTGTAGTCAGAAAAGAGAACATGAAATCAGGCATAGCTGATCATGTCAGTAGAACATGTAAATATCCACTACAAAATTGTACATTTTGTTTCAACGTTAAAATCAAACGTTTCTTCAGGTGGCTAACAATGATTGTATTAAGATGCAGGACGTTGTGGTAATTGTCCTGGACGTTTTCACTTTGGTTGCCTTTGACGTTGGAGCCTTCACAATGTAGCTGGAGCGAGCTAACAAGTTCACTGAAGTCAGAGGTTCGTACTTTGAAGGGGATTAGAGTTTTTGTACTTCATTGAAATTAAAAAAAATGTCTCTCCTGACAAAGTTTAAGAACTTGTGGAATACACCTCGTATGTGTGTACACTGCTTTTTCTTGAACACACAGATACTACACTGATCTTAGAGTGAAGTTTTGTTCCATGCATAAACAATCTAGTTTTTTTTTTGTGTGTACTATGCTAATATAAATAAATAATAAATTACGACGAAAACCCTTATATTGCAAAATCCTTAGTTTGTGATTGACGAAGGTGAGAAACTATGAAAGCGTTTTGGAAATATCCACAAACTACGAATGAATAAGCAATTTGCATTGCTTACTTAATATACCCAGAAAACAAACATTAGCAGATGAAACAATTTATGAAAAAATAAAACAAAAACCAATTCTCTCATATTTGGAATCATCAGCAATACATAAAATATTATATACGACCGTTCTATAACATCTTATATTGGAATAAATAATATTCATAATTCCTTGCAGCTGTGACACGGAATACAAAAATATGATTATCTCCATAAATGTAAGCCAAGAACTTCCAAAAGTTGTAGTCAGAAAAGAGAATATGAAATCAGGCATAGCTGATCATGTCAGAAAAGATGGAGAATATTCAACTTTAAAAAAAAATAGAATGGCAGTGAACACCCTAAGAAAATGAAGTGATTGGAAATATCAGCATCTATTCTATACTATAATAATCCTGTCAGTAGGCTAAGCATGGAAATAAGCATCGTATAAAAGCCTAACAAGAATAGAGGAGATATTCTTTTTAACGTTAAAAAATTCCTTCTTCTCACTAGGGCTGGGACCTTGTGAATAATAGCATGTGTCAAGTGGATTTAGTTCAACGGTGATCGAAAATTATGTCTATGGGTCAGATACTAAAAGCTATATACTTAGGTTATAAATTCACATGTTATCGAATGCGGAAGAGACTTGAAGGAAGGCTGAGTGTCCAATGGCAGAAATATGCAAGATGAGGATACTCGTCCGAAAATGTTTTTGTACAATAAGGAAAATTCCTTATATCAGAAATTTAAACAGAAACAATTTAAGACTGTTCTCTCGCTAATCCACCGCAAGAGATAATGATGGTTTATTTTTGTTTTTAGATGAGTAAGGTGTTGCGCAGGTCTAGACCCACTCTCACAGCATCCATTCTAGAATGCTACGCAAAGGTGGAGTTCCTTAATTACAGATGGGGAATCACTTGCAGTGAATAGCCAAAGCTTCGAAGAAAGAAATTAATCGGTCTCACAACACAAACCGTTAACACCTGCTTTGAATTCAAAGTTTTACTTTTTCAGCCTGAATTCTACTCAAGACTCGAGCGGCCAATTTATATTACTATTTAATCCTTAGAATCGGGAGAATGGGTTTTTCCAAAGGCAATAATAATAATTGCAACTGACTTGGGAGGAATTTGGTCTCGGCTTGATGATTTCGCTTTTCGCATTTATGACTGTCACGCTTCCAGGACGCACCAGTTTCTCACACGCGCACGTACACACACACGATGTTGTAAACTGAAAGCCAAGATCATGCGGCAAAAAATTCCGCAGTTAATTTTGACTGACAATTGTATTGTAATTTCAGGTAATAAATTTTCAGTGATGGTTAGCGAGCTAATCAGGCAACATGTTTAGGGCCCCGTCGTCTTTTGGGTTTTTTTCACATTTTTTTTTTGTCCCTGTGCCAGAGCTTAGCAAATATCGGCTTTGTTTCAGCTCAATAAAGTTTTCATTTTAATAACGGATGAAGCTAAATCTTCAAATAAAATATTGTTTTTGATAGCTGAGAACGCAAATGATTTTTTTTTATTATTTAAAACAGGATCGTGGTTTGTTTTAATTAATATCTTTCTCGGTGACCAATCCGAATCTGCAAACGTTATTTCCTACAAAGGATTCTCACCGGAAGTGGTAGTAAAAGTAAAAGTAAATTCAGTTTCCGGGCATCGTTTTTGATTTCAGATTCTAAAATGGCGATTGAAGAACAAGATATTCAGCCTGATCTTACAGTTAAGATTCACACCATCTAAAATCTATACAGAAAGCAATGTCCAAGAAGTGTGGCGTGCTTTCTACAATTTCGGTTTAATAAAACAACAAATCATTATTACATGTGCTGCTGTCGTCATGGCGGTCATACTTTGACCAATTTTGTCAGGAATGGACAGAAGAGAAGAGGCGTGTCTGCTCGTAGATAATGGAATGAAGATATTAGATCTGTTGGGGTGGGGAATGTCGATTTTGGATATGATTTGTGCCCGGATGTGTTAAAATCCGGTGTTACTATAGGTATGTCGTGTGTGCGAGAGAGAGAGGATAAAAAAGAGCAATTCAAATAGACTGAATATGAATAAAAGAAAAGAGAAAGAGATGAAAACCAAAGAAGAGAAAAATAGAAAATATTATATGTATGTATGTATGTATGTATGTATGTAGATAGATAAATAGAGATATTGTAACACTATAAAAGAAAGAGGGATGCATACTAAAGAATGAAAGAGAGAGAAAGTAAGAAAAAGATAGAGAGTAGGAATATCGAAAGGGAGGGAGGAAGAGAAAATGAGAAAAACTATAGGAGAGTTAATGAAAAAAAAATGCATGAAAATAGTGAGAGAAAAAAGAAAACAGAGAGAGAGAGAAAGGAAATGAAGAAGATAGAGAAAAACAACAGAGACAAATAACTAAGAAGGAAGGGAATGATCCACAATTATTTCTCCTCGATAGCCACTAGAATAATTTAAAACATAACTGATACTGCTCTCCCAATAACCGTTACGATAATACAATGGACTCTACTACACATAATGTACTACTGACCAGCGTATATAAATAGTCGAGCCAAAGCACAGCACACATGGCCTGAAGATTACGTTCACGCATGGAAACTGGCTGTCGTCGCTTGGTGTTAAACTCAGTGTCCATTTTATATATACATACGCTCTATATCTGATACTGAGCACTTTTAGCCATAAATATAGCATATTTGAAAACTATGCTTTTATCATATATGATATATGTCGGAACTGTTGCTATGTATAACAGAGCTAAAGTATGCTGAGTGAAGCCGCTTGGCACAAATTGTCTTTGGATGCTGTCGTTAATATATACAAAAGGTATAAAGTTCTCGCTCATTTCTGTGGGTTGTAACAGTACCTGGAAGGAAAGTGTGTAGAGTGTGGTCGTCTCAACACATCACAGAGATTTCATCTGTGACCATGGCTTGTGCAGCAATTTTTGACCAAGTACGACATTCCCAGGTCCGACAATCACCATGTTTCCCAGATCTCGATCCTTGCGTCCAAAAATCAACTTCCATTTGAAAGGAACACGATTTCAAGACGCCGAAGAAATCGAAGAGAATACGACGCTATCGCCCCCCCCCAAAAAAGGAGTCAATGGAAACGACGCTGGATAAAGTGTCTGGCTTTAGATGGGGATTACTTTGAAGGAGATTAAATGCCGAATTGATATATGTTGTAGTTTTCTTTTTATTGGACCAGGCACGATACTTTTTGATCAAGTATATATACGTTTTGAAGTACTTGATGGATTTAAAAAAAAAATTGACACTATCTTTAATTACTAATAATAAGATATATATAGTTAACAATATGATGGGGAGTAATATCTGGCCAAAAACGGAGATATTAAAGCAAGCTACTTAGTATAGTTTATTTATTCCGATGTCTATACGAACATCCAAGAGTTCTATTGTAGAACAATATCTTAAACGGACCTGTAGTAATGAAGTGTTACTTGATATCTGCCCTACTCTATGGCAGCGAAGTCTAGACAATAGACTTGAAGCAGCACAAATGTGGTTCTACAGAAAGATGATGAGGATACCATGGATCGAACATGTGAGCAACGAGGTTTTGGAGAAAATAGAAACAAAAAGGAAATTTATATTTAACATCAGGAAGGGGTAGTTGAAATTTCTGGAACACGTAAAAAGGAAGGAGGGCTTGGAAAACTTGATACTCACAGGACATATTGAGGGACAGATGAAAGCAGTGCGTAACATAATTGATAAGCTTGAGTAAATGCATGGTAGAACAGGGTTTGGGAGAAATAACAAAAAGAAAAAAAACTTATTAAGAGCTACAAAGAACAGGAAAATGTGCAGGGCCATGATCGTCTACATCCTGAAGGGACACGTCACATGAAAGAAGTTCATAGAAACACATGACAACAATTTCGACGGAAAAAAATGCCAGACTGATTTAAAGAGAAAATGATTTGTTACGTAAATGCACTGATCTCTCGATGGCCTACAGCGAACCGAAGATAGGGGATATAGGATATGATTCCTATCATTGAAAAAAAAAATAATTAGTAGCACAATGCAGCATATAAATTAAAAGACACCCTCCACCACCAAAAAACAACAAAAAACAAACAAAAAAAACAGATCATTTGAAGCGGGCTAAATTTAAAATCTAGCAGGGGGCTTCAGTCCATTAAACATGTGTTCTTTATTACTCCCCCCCCACTATCATATTCCAACAACTTTTTCTTACAGTTTTGTCTCGTTCCAGCCCGAGGGAGCCTGCTATAAAGGGCAAAACGTGTAGCTGAGTAGTTTTTCAACTGTCTTATATAAAGGGTGGCCCATAAAGATGAGACGTATTTTAAATGCAAGCAAGTAACAGAACGTGGTCTGGGGAAGGTGGCAGAGAGAAGGAACTTGTTGAGAGCTGCAAGGGATAGAGGGAGGTGGTGAGCCATGATCGCCTACGTCCAAAAAGGACACAGCACACAGAAAGAAGAATCTTCCATTATAAAAATGACAGAGTACCAAATTGATTCCTTACATAACTGATATACAAGAAATCAATATATCGAATATTTTGCGATTTCCTATAATAATAACAATAGCTGGCCATTCGTATTCGGGGATACCCGTCTACTAGGGCGCCTAACCAATCCCTATTACCGACGCTCGCTCAGACACATTTGTGTTTGCTCAGCAAATACATACTCCAACTATGCTGAGCAGACCTTAGTTACAGTTTCTGGGAGAGAGCGTGTTATATTGCATGACCAACAATTTGAACAACGCCAGCAAGTCACGATGACTTGTGACTTCGTGCTAGCACACCTATCGACGCCCCCCTCCCAATTGATCCGTCTATCCAATTTCAACCCGTGGTATGGTTTTCGGGCACTTTCCAAAGACCCCCCCAACCCGATAACGTCAGGATCTCCTTCCTGACAAATCGACCATAGTGAGATTCGGGTCTCATGGTCAGAAAGCGAACGTTGTAACCACTCGGCCACGCGTCCAGATGTGGTTAGAACGATTCCCTACAGGTATCTGTTATCTCTTTTGCCAATGGTGGACCCTCATAATGTCTGTGTTTGAAATGAGAGAGCGAGTTCTTGCATGCTCTGTTCGTGGTGGTGACCATCTCAGGAATGTAATATTCAAATCTTAAATAATATATGGAACTCTTCTATGTATCAGTTATGTAATAAATATATTTGGCAATCTATATCATTTTTATAATCCAAGATACTTGCATGTATAAATGATTTTCTTTTACCTACTTTTCTGTTTAGTTTTCTCTACTTTTCTTTCCTCTTATCATTACTCGTTTATACCCTCTTTCTACCCTTCAAGAGATACTACCAGTTTAATGTCATTATGTAGGTTTCTCGATCAGAAAGAATAACTTAGTTCAGCTTAGAAGGGCAGTGGAGTGGACAGACACTACACTCTGATCCTAATAGTAACTGTATAAAATGTAAATAGAAACTAGCAAATTAAGAGATTGTTTATAACTGAAGTTCTTAGCATACGAAACATTGAATAGTTTGATTTTTTTTTCATATTTTTTTAGAAACAAATTTTCAGCTAATATATTCTTGAGCTCGCGTCGGGTGTAATCCGTGTGAACAAAGAACAAAAAAAAACAAAAAAAAAACAAACAAACAAAAAACAAGAAAAGAAAAAAGGATAAAATAATAAATAGACATACGGACATTCGCGTTTTTATTCAACATTCTTGTGTAGTTATCCAGAGAAAATTTTAATACCACTGAGCCTGAAGCTCAAATGTAAGATCAATTCCAATTGAGCTATTAAATATTTTCTTTGTTTTTATAGGCTTACACTTGACGAAGGATGAAGAATGGATCGGCCGAAATGTCGTTTGAATCATAGCAACTATGCAAAAAGAAACTATTGCGTGAACAATATAGATAAAATAATTATTAAATAAAATCCCGGGTAACGCCGGATAATTCTGCGAGTCGTATCATAAACCACGTGAAATTCTGGACATTAGACTATTGTCAAGAATCGTCAAATAAATAAAATTTCTTTTCATCAAGTTAAATCAAGAAACAGAGCAATATTTGCAATAACCGTTCAGCTATAAGTTAATGAAATAGCTTATGTCTATTTTCATACAAGGTTTTCTCGCCAGACAACTGTCATCTGCAAATTATTTATTTATAAACAGACCATGAAGCGTTGAAATATTGAAGTTCGAACATTCGCTCGACTACGACTTTAGATGTCGGCTGTTTTTACAGCACTTTGCTTAGGTGTTTGTCAAGAGTGGCGCTCGCTAGAAATAAATGTAGATGCTAGCTGTCAGTGACATAGAGAATCATATTCGGGCGAGGCTTTCGTTGGGAGGTGTAACTTGACATCTATATTGAATACAGGCAAACAGCATGGACGAAAAAATTAGCCCCATAATTCTTTACATTGTGAAGATATTGTTATCTTGGCTGACTTGTCGATTTTACGGTTCCGAAGCTGATAATATCTCCTTCCCTGTTATCGTACTTCTGATTCGTCTTATCAAGAGGTTAGATAAAAAAAGAAGTGATATTAATAATAATGCTAAGTAGAATTCTACATCATGAAATAAAATGCTTCTCGAGTTAGCAAAAATAAATATTTCTTGATGAAAATGATAATTTTAATAAGTAAATGTATTCTTTTTGAATCGTAATTTTAGTTATGAGAAAAAAATGATTTTGTTATAGTATGAAAAAAAGAATAGAAAAGAAAATGAAGCGATGGAGATGAGAGAAGAGGAAGATGATTAGTAGTGAATAGAGAAGCCTTGGGCAACGGTAACGATAAAGTGTAAAAAGATAAGATTCTTTGTTGAAGTTCCTTGATGAATATCTAATTAAATCAAGTTAACCTTTACAAATAATACATAAAGAAGTACACATTAACGTTGCAGTATCATTAACGTCATTTTACATTAACTGAGATAAATAAACCCTTTCCTCGCATTAGCAAAAACGCACTTCATAAAGAAATTTGTGTGTATGTGTATATATATATATATATATATATATATATATATATATATATATATATGATAAAATATAGTTTTAGGTTTGATATAGTTATAGTGTTCAATCTCAGCGATAGAGCGTATGTAATTATAAAAGTGGACACTGAGGTCAAACATTAGTGGTGACAGTCTGCTTCAGGCTTCTCTCTCTCATATATATATATATATATATATATATATATATATATATATATATATATATAATTATGATAATATAATTATTTAAAAATATGTATTCATTGGGACACAGAAATTACCGTGTTTCGGAAGTAAAAACTAAACTTTAAATTAAACTTAAAATTAAAGTTTTTGTTCCATTCTCAAGCAATGTTGCATAACTTACGAAAAAATTATTTCCTTTTCTTTAAGCTAAATAGTATCATATAGTTTAAGTTGGAGGGGGAAAAGGATTACAATATTTTAAAGCGTGTTGCCTTTTGAGACAAGTCACGATACAAACATTAAAAAAAAAAATTTCATAATTATATATCTATTATTTGATCATAAATAAGAAAGTAAAAAAAAAATAAATGGATAATTAAATTCCTAAATTTTAAATGATTAATTTAACAATACCGTATCTAGTATACAAATAAATATAGGATTTTAGACCTTTATAAATAAAAATATAAATATATAAGATATGACTTAATCATATTTGAAGTCTCTTTATGACAACCAAAATGTATTTTATAAAAAATAAATAAAAATACCACTGTAGTATATCACAAACACATACACACATATATATATATATATATAAAAAAGACAAATATGGAAATTAAAAAAAAAAAATTTCTTAACAGACGTTGCATTTCATGATTCCAAAAATTTTTGTTTTTTTTAAATATTGCACAGAAAATTTGACGTCAGTTTCGCTTTTTAATTTAAACTGGTCGGCCAGTGTATTTTTTTTTATTTAAATATATATATATATATATATATATATATATATATATATATATATATCTCAAATTTTTAAAAAAACAAAGTTGAAAATCAAAATCTTTCCAATTTAGTATTATTTGTTATATATATATATATATATATATATATATATATATATATATATATATATATATATATATTTATAAAAAAGTTGAAAAATTAATCTTTCAGTTGTGTTTAGTATTATTTGTGGTTTCGACCTTTAGAATGTTTATTTAATCCTTTTTTTTTAATTATACGTTTTCATTTTTGTATTTCATTTATTTCTTTGTATATTTTTCTTTCATGTATTTTTTTTCAGTTAAAAGTATTTCGAATAAATTCCATTATATTCATGTCATGTTATTTTTTTATTGAATCGTTTTAGACTTAAACTTTTATAAGTGGCGTAGTGTGAATTTGTTTTTGTGTCAACATTAAGGAAAGGTGCCCTGATTATTCATTACGACTTGTCTGGTTCTGGATAATTAATTACTGATATTTTTTTCTCAACCTAAAACTTACAACACTTTAAGATGCTTTTAGCTGGTTCGGTTTTTCTTATTTTTCCATTTTATTTCTCGTGTGTTTTGGCCTGGCGATCGCATTGTTGTGAAAGTGACAGTCAACATTTTTTTTGATATTTCTATGTTCAATCAGTTTTCTTTCTCTCTCTCATTATATATATATATATATATATATATATATATATATATATATATGTACAAGTTGACCAAACCCATAGGAATTTCTGCATAAAGAATCAATTCCAATAACCAAATAATACTATTCTTAAAAAATTTTTTCAAATACAGAATATGAAAAAAAATATAATTATTTATTCGAAAATTATAACATAAATACGTTATAAAATATCTACAAAAAATAGCCATTTTTTTTCAACACTTCTGGTGTCTTATCAAGTGATGGTGTTGAATTTAGAAATAAAACTGGGTTTGAATAAATATATATATATATATATATATATATATATATATATATATATTTCTTTTTAAAGGGGTCATGGAATAAAACTAAATTTAATGTTAAATGGCGCCAGCCTTTTTGTTTACAAATTTTTATTTCTCCCAAACCTATATTAAAAAATTGAATTTTTTACTGCCTATTGCAATTTCGACGTTTGAACAGAATACGAACATCCATTTAAATAATATATGTAAACGCATATACAGGAAATCGGTTTTCTTTCGCTTCCAGGAATATGAGAACTGAAGATCCACCAAGGTCTTCCTGTTAACGCCATGACAGCAAACATAACATCTCACCTGAGCACGTAACGTAGTTAATTGGATATCAGAGGACTGACAACTCGTGGTGCGGTCGGTTGAATCGGGGCTTTGATATATTTTTTTGAATGTGGCGCAGATCTTGATGAGGAAATCAATTTAAAACAAAAAACACAAATTTGTTGGTGGTTTTGTAATGTTGAAAAAAAATACCCAAATTACTGGTTTCAAGGAATTTTAAAAAATTTTCGATAAACAAAATTTAAATTTAAAATTTTAAAATTTAACATCTCCCCCAGATCTCTTCTGAGCACTTGTGAAATGGTATGTCCGATATGACACGTGACTATTTGTTTCGTGACTTTTGGCACGTCAATGTATATAATGTATACTGCTGCTTGACGGTCAGTGAATATGACGACGAAAATATCAATATTTAGAGGGTGACTTTTTGCATGAAATAATCTTTTTTTTTTTTTAATAATTTTAATCAAGGCAATAATGTCACTAAGACGTAGGAATTTTTTGAAAAAATTTTTTAACTTTTTGTCCTATCTTTTTTTAAATGAAGGAACAAACAATTCCCAAATTATCATGTAAAAAAAAATGAGGGCCCCAAATTGGACAATGCAAATTGATTTTTTTTTTTTACCACATGAATAGAGCAGTATCTCTAGTTTTTGAAACCACTTGTTGGACTTTCTCTACGGACAGTTTTACGTGTATTTTACAGACCATAATATATTGACTAGTAATGTTTGAAAGACATCTTTGTGCTATTAAAATTACATTTTTGAGTGTCCGTACCTTTAATTTTGATGAATCTTCTGCTGCGTCAAACCCATCTAGATGATCTGAAACTAATAAACAGAGTCGAATGAAAGTTTGACTCACCACTTGATAAATTACTGACCAGATTTTTGGTAAATTTTCGTAACTTTTGATTTTGGTCCCTCAAATATTGACTCTAAAGTTTGCATTTATATTTATGAAAATTTTATTGGCAAGAAGCAAAATTCCAAAAAAATGTCCCCAATTTTAGTAAAAAAACTTTTTAAATTGCATCTAAAAAAGTTCAACTGTAAAACGGTGAGACCTAATTGCTAATCTAGTAACACGCAGAAATTCACGCAGTCGAGACACTAATGAAAATATTTATGTCACGTCATGTCGGTGAAAAAAGAAATGATGTCGAGATGCCAGGTCAGGATCGTCTACATTATTCTTGTTTAAATCTTGAATTGTTTAAATTTTTCAATTTTCTTGAGACATATAAATTAAGACCAATTAAAAATATGGCATTTATTCAATGCACGGACGAATGGTAATATATAAATGTGCAAGAAACTCTTCTGAAAATTTTTTTCAATACTGCACGCCATCGTAAATTTTTTTCCTAGCGGTAGATATTAAAATTGATGAAATATAATCAAAGCTTTATGTCAGTGGAAAAAATTCCTAGTTATAAGTCCCTGTGAAAAACTAGGTTAATATGAGTAAATAAGAAAAAACCCCCAAAAACTGTCTGTCATAATAAGCATGTCTCGAAGACAGTTGCTGTTAATTTTGATATCTATGTTCTTCACGATTCTTGCAACATCCGATTAAGCCTAATATTTAGGGAGATGCTTGCTTCGCAAACCTGTAATATTGTAATGTATTTATTCATCGTTAGGTGCTTAATCAATGTGACCTCATGCCAGACAAGGATAGCTTGATAAATATCTGCATCTGTTTTACTCGGATTTCCATATACAAGTCATTCCATCTTATGGCGATATCACATTGAAACACCGGTTCTTGTACTATCACCGAAGTTAAGCAACGTCGAGTCTGGTCAGTACCGAGATGGGTGACTGCAAGCTTGGATGTGCAACTGGTGTAACAGATATGTGTTCGGATATGGAAATCGGAGAGTTCGAGTTCCAGTCGGGTTCGTTATATCTACTTTTTTTGCAAACACCATTAGAAAAAGTATGAATCAAACCCTTCTCCCCCAGATATGGGTTAATTAGTAAAACTTATTAGCAAGTCGTTATTATCTCAAAAAATTCTTATAATCTAAAATATTTTCTGGCTTTAAATAAACTGCAAAAGGTTGATAAAAAACAAACAAATCAATAAACCTCCCATCTTGCCGTTTGTAAGCAAAAGGAGCTATTAGACCTGAATATTATCGGTTTTGCCTGATTATACATTTAGTATAGGTACCTCCACGAAATCGCATAGCATGATGAAAAAACACCAACCTTGACGAAGACAAAATTTATCGTCTAAATGCTTATGTTATTATTAAGAGGAAAGACCAAACTTTTAAAAATTATTTTTTGAAATTTTTCCTTCTTTTTAAAACATTCTAAATTTTGATAAAAAAAAACCTTGTTTCTCTTTATATCACCGGAACTAGTAAAATAACATTGACAATTTTTAGCACGTTTTTTTTTTTTTTTTTGGTATGACGCACATTAATTTAGAAAATCTTGCAAAAATAAAAATAATTGTCGGATGTTAATGAAACTTTCAGGAACTATTCACAGATGATCGAAATTATTATAAATACTTTTTTTTTTATAAAATTCATGGCAGAAATATTTTTTTATATTTATTACTTCCTCATAACTAATTTTATGAAAACGCTAGAAATTCGATCGTATCGGGTTTAGTGATTACAATAGTTAAAAGCACAAGGTTTTGAGGAATGTAAATCATGTTTTTTTTTTTTTTCATTGGACCCCCCTACCTGAAAATCAGCTCTGATTTGTAACATACAAAAACTCAATAAAACACAGATATTATTTAATTTCAAATGCTTTTATTTGCTTTTAGTTGTTTTTATGAATATGGACAATATTTTCTTAATTATAATAGATTTTTACATTTAAGTTGTTAAAATATAAAATTAGTTAAAAGCTGCATCGGGTTTTCTATGTCTCCTTATGAGATAGATCTTTTTTTAGCGCGTTGTAAATTGTATCATTTTGACTAATCAGAAGATCCGCAGTAATTAAGAAATGTAATTTTGCCTTTATAATCGGACTGTAATTATAAAGTACGGAAGACCAACCAGAATACAATTAAGTTGCGTTATTTGAGTTAAGCATTGTTCTCCGCTGTTAAGGCCTTTACTTTTGCGAAACACGTGTGGAGAAGTTAATTTGATTTTTCAATTTCAACTGAGAAGGGTACCTTCAAGTATCAGTATCATCTTATAAAATTTATATGATCTTATTTTTATATTAATCTCAGTTATGATATTTTTCCATAAATGAAATATTAAAATTAATAAAATGAATGGAAATACAAATAACACAGTAAAATGTAATAAATGTACATAAAATTATAGTATTTTATGTACACTTCTGATAAAATTTCATAAGAAAGGTACCTATAAATTAATTAGATACCTTTCTTATAAAATATGAAATTTAATCTCACTCTTAACAGTCTTATTTTAATTTCTTTATAATATATTTTCCATAAAGCATCATAAACGTAAAGGTGAAAGCTAAGTAAAAAAAAAAAAAAAAAAAATTAGAGCGCTGAAAGTTTTCCTTAAAAATAATGAGGCAAATAATTTGTTCACTTAAATGTAAATTATTTCACTTTTCTCCTTCCGTAGAACAAATTATCCTCACGGAATCCGTCTATATGTCAAGCATCACCTATCAAGTGACGCGAAAGTTTATGACCTGCTTTGTTTTATTTTCAAATTACATCTTTTCGACGCAGAAGCTAAATTAAGCTTGCTTCAAAATATTTTAAATAAACATTATAATTTCTGATTTTCTTAGAATAAGTTTTGAAAAATGATAATTGTTATTTAAAAGAATTTCAAAGTAAGATGTCTAGTCTTTTTATAAAATGGAAAAAAACAGGTCAATTTTGCTGATCAAAAAAACAAAAAACAAAAAAAAACAAGATTTTTAGCGAAAATTTCGGACGTACTAGGAAAGATTAAAAAATGTAAAAAATACCCCCCAAATACGTTGATCTTTCCTCTTACTAATGACAAACATTTAGATGATAAAATTTTGTTTTCGTCGAGTTTGGCGTCTGTTTCATCATGCTATGCTCTTTTTTTTTAGCGATTTCGTAGAGGTACCTAATTTAGTATAACATCCCGTCTTTTCAATTTTAGACGCGGTACATATTTTTTACTATCCTCGATTGAACTCTGACCAGAGAGTACTGAAAACCTGTCCAGTCCCTGCTATTTCTTTCTAGTTTTGTTGTAAACTAGAAAAATTACCGAAGGAGGAATAAGCAAAAAGGAGGTTGGAAATGAAATGGTAATCTTTATAACATCAACAAAATACAATACTCGCCAGCGGCGTGAAGTAGGTAAACCACTGCTAATGGTGGACTACTTATACAGCATATTACCTCTCCCCTACACACACACACACACACACACAGTTACAATAGTATCAAACGTATTTATGAGGATTGGGACATGCCCATTAGTGTTCATAGGTATGGTATAAAACAATTTTTTTCATTGTTTCTCTTTTTCGATTTTTCTCTTTACGATAATTTTTCTTACTGTTATTGTATTTTAATGTCTCCGTTTTTATTGTAATTATTAAATGAAATTATCATTCATTTCATGAATATTCAGCTATTTTAGTCTGAATTTTCCTGTTATATTTCCTGTTTTCGTGGTGTCTTCCTGGCTGAAAGCTAGAGAGATAGAAAGGTAGATAGAGAGATTTGTATTTTACGGTTTATCAAGCTTTTACAGGTTATTTAAACCCAGAAAATATTTTCAGATTTTAAGATTTTTGTCAGATAATTATTTATTAATAGAAGTCTTAATAACTGGGGAAGATGTGGTGGATTCATATCCTTACGGAGGGTATGAAAATGATTCGACCCAGTGTAGGTGACATGGCGTGTCATAGCCGTAAAGGCCTGAATTAGTGGAACTAAGGAATGTAGCTCCTTTGAATGTTTGACATAAAAATAACGATAGACCAGAGACGTTTCGACTGTGGGAAAGGAGCTGTAGTTCTGAAAATAATTCATCACCACGTTGACGATTTTGAAGTCTGTCAAAACAGATATAATCCTCACTTTGTGGGGATTATGGCAGATACAGTTCAATTTTGATCAACAGCACTTAAGATTTGCTGATATCCTTATCCATAGTTAAGAAAAGCCAAATCAGGCCGAAAATGGAGAACTGTTGTCATATTTAGGCGGGAGCTACCAATTCCTTACTCTCAAGTCCCAACAGAGACCAAAAGCGTTTCCGAGTCCTTTTGAGTGACAAAATATTTTCCACTTTCCAGTCTCTTTCTCGCAGGCGGAATGTAGCAAATCTCTCGCTGTTCTATCGCTAATACCATGGAAAGTATTCGGACAAACTACATTCGTTTGTTCCGCCAGGTCAAACCTTAACGGCTAGGACCCGCTATGCCATTTACATAGTAGCCAAACAACCAACATTCTCTCCGTATTCCATCAGTGAGAAGTACGTCCCACTCGAACAGCTTCTTCCTGCGAATCACTGTACTGTGGAACAGACTCCCAAGAGGATGTTTCTCCGATCGCTGCAATTTTAACTTGTTCAAGTCTAGGGTTTACTGTTATATCCTCAATCCTAACCGTATACACTGCCTCTTAAAATAAACCCGTAGGACTAGTAGGTCCCTGAACCTTACTCTAAAAAAAAAAAAAAAAAAAATCCCACAGTGGTTGTCGAAATCTTTCGACATTTACTTTTGCAACATGATTTTTTTTTTTTTACAAAATTTCGGTCTTATTTTAAACCGAATAATTTTGTCACGTGAAATAAATACTTTCAACCCAGTGCACTGTGAAAACTTGTTCAGCTGATTCATATGATGACAAATACAAAAATTCAGTCTTATTTTAAACTGAATAATTTTGTCACGTGAAATAAATACTTTCAAATCAGTGCACTGCGGCAACTTGTTCAGTTGATTCATATGATGAAAAATGTTAAGTCCGCTTGCCGCTGCAACCATTTTTCATCTTCAAAGCAATTGGCAAAATGTTTTATTGTTTTCTTGAAAGTATTTCTGCAATTCATCTTTCATCTCAGACACCCTATTTAGAAAACTTCCTCTACTCAGCCACCGGATTTCTGTAAGCAACCAATGATTTATGTCCTCATTGTGCAATTTTTTCCCATGACTTTTTAAACATTCTGGAGCGAAAGGTCTTTGTTTAACGGACTTTATCATATTTGTAGCATCCTCGAATGTATAGTTTTTTTTTCTTAATTAATATTCAAGAGATGTTGAAATCGGTACCGCCCTATAAAGTGTGTTGAGACAATATTGGCATTTTCTAGTTTCGCCAGAGGAACACAACCTCTTCCCGAACCAATCAATGATAACGCCTCCTCAGTACAGATGCCAATAGTTATCTCAGAAGTAACCTCATGTTTCATATGAGATTATACATATACATACACACACATATATATATATATAATACATTTATCATTTTTGCTTACAGGCTTCAAATGCCGGTTTCCCTACGATCACCGAAGTTCAGCAACGTCGAGCTTAGATAGGTAAACGCTTGAGAATACCAGGTGCCGTAAGCATGGATGCGCGGGTGGTGTAATAGATAAGGGCCCCGAATTGTCAATCGGCGAGCCGAGTTCCAATTCCAGTTGGATTCATTATATTCATTTATGCACAAATACCCTTGTGAAAGATATGGATCCACCTCTCCTCCCCTATCTATGGGTTAATTATTAAGACGTGTATCACTAAAATCATTATCTCAAAAATAAAAAAAAATATTATCACGCAAAAAATTTTTATATTTCGACATTAAATAACCCATAGATATGTTGATATGCCACTAAACAAAATCAACCAACCAACCAAATTTTTGCTTGCCTCTGACAACTCTTTGAAACAGAAAGGGTTTTCTTGTATTTCACCCTGAATAATAAATATTTAAAAAAAAAGCTACATTATGTACGTTAACACTGTAGCCCCACCCCAACTTTGAAGCATAAGGTCACGGCCTCACCACGCTAGGTGTTGCTGCTATGTTTTCCGTAGCAAATAGGAATTTTACGAGGTGGGGTTGCTAGGTTTGTGCCCAAATTGATTTTGATTTAGAGTTTTCCTTCTCTTTGACTGGTTACCAACCAAAGCAAGAGAGCCCAGTCTACGCTGCTATTAACTGGGAGAGAAGAGATGAATTTAAATCTTCACAAGCGTATTTGTGTGAAAGTGACTGCAACGGCTTCATTTCGAAGCTGGACACAACACCTGTTGACTCATTAACCTGGTCAATAAACTTGTATTTTCAGTTTATCACTCAAAACTTCTCCATTTCAGCAATACATCAAATTATTAAATACTTCTAAAGTGGGACATGTTGAATTTATCATACTTTATCTTGTTGGTTTGAATGAGTTTTTACGGTTTATCAACCTTTTGTAAATCCGTAACATATTTTGGGATTGAATAATTTTTTGCGAGTGAATACAGTATTAACAATTCTTTGTAGATAATAATGAATATCAGATACAAATATTGCTATTCAACTCCTAGCTGGTGCGAGAAGATGTAGACTTATCTCTTTCCCAAGGGTATTTGCATGCAGATGAATGAAACAAACCCAACTGGGATTCGAACTCGGCTCTCCAATTTCCCATTCCAAGCTGTTATTCTTTACACCACCCGCACATTCCAAGCTTATAGAACGTAGTATCCCTATGCACTGACCAGTTTCGGTGATATGGCCGTCAGCCAGTGCATCTTGTTGCAGCCTTTGATCCATTATAGTTTTGATTGAGGAATCGGAGAGTCGAGTTCGAATTCCAGTCGAGTCCATTACATTCACTTACGTGTTAATAACCTTGGGAAAAGTATGTATCGTCCTCTTCTCCTTCAGGTATAGGTAAATAGCAGGGCAGACCGGGTTCTATAACCTTGCATGGCAACTAGTCTACCGCAGAAAGAAATGGCAAAATAATCTGCCTTGTCAGTCATGTATCGAAAGATCGCCTAAGCGTGTATCACGCATGGCACATAACTGGCCGATGCTGATATTATTAAGTTGTCAGCAGCGGTCTGAACATTTTTTTTTCCTTTTCAGTGCAATAATTTCTGTGAACGAAAATCCCTTTATGACTCTTTTCACCGATGCCGACTTTACTAATAAAAAGGCTGTAATCAGTTTATTTCGAGATTCTTTCAAAAGGATCACCAATTATTTTTCTTATGGCTGTGATAAGTCGAGAAATATCTTTTCCATGTTACTAGAGCCATTATTGTATTTGAAAGTTAATTGCTACGGACAAGGCACAACGGAATAAGGACAACTTGGATCATCGCCAACCATTATAAATCCCGCTGATAAGTACATTTAAATGTAAAAAGCTGACTTTTTTATGTCCATTTTTTTGCATTAATCGAGAAAAATCAGAAAATAGCCATTCAAATCACGAGTCTCATCAGGATTTTCTGTATATATTTTGTTTCTTTAAAATATCAACCAATTATGAGATTCTAAAGCTGGCAGATAATGCGCATGTACATAGATGCTAATCAATGATTAAGGTTAAATTTTCATGACTGACTTTCCATATCCAAACCTGTTTTCTGTTGATAACATTTTTCCTCAAAGGTAATCGTGTGATTATCTCTTTCCATACTGAAAACATTCGGTATTCATTGACCAAACAACACTGGGCTCCTACAATAGAGCCAAACAGGCATTTTTAGCTTTTGAGCCCGTGAATGATTTTCATCTAAATTATGGAACTGTATTAATGTCTTTTATTTAAAAAGATTGAAAACATAACGTTCATATTTCTAATTAAAGAAAGGGGTTTAGACCTAGAAACCATAGTCTTCAGTGAAGAGACAAAAGATATTTTATTTTGCATTTAATCAACTTACACTACTTTTGGGGATGTTTTCAGTGTCCTTAGACATATAGGACTATGGGTCTAGATCATGATTTTCCGATAAATACAAAATAAGTTTACGCTGGAAACTAGTATTTTGTGCCCAGTTAATTTTTTTTTGCTTTGATTTTGTCTAGCGGCATATCAACACCTCTATGGGTTATTTAATGCTGAAATCGAAATATTTTGAATACAATTTTATGGCTTCAACTAAATATATTTGCAATGCAACTATATGTCTTCAACTGCAGATAAAATGTATTGTTGGGCATTTTATATATAACTTTTTTAGTGTTTTGATTTTGGTTTGGAGGTTCCCTATATTCCCATAGCTGGGACCCTAACAGATGCTACCACCTCGGGTTAGGGTGGACAAGGAAACAAAAGTAATTTAGAGGTGATTTCACTCTCCTTAAAACCTCCCGATCAGAAGCCTTGCTGCCGGATGTAGTTTATCGTCATAACCAGGACTAAAATATATGGTACCAAAAGCAGATAAAAAAAAAAACACGAAATTTAAAACACGAAAGGAACTGAGTAGGTTTTAAATCTTTTCTCGAGAACAATGTTCTTACATTTTGTTGGCTTAAATTTTTTTTAATATTCGGGAACTTACACTATTTTTGATAGAATTTTACGTATCAAAAATCTACTCTATATAAAATATATTTGCAATCAAGTGTCAAGTGAAACTTGTCTGACATTTATAATTTTCATTCAACAAGATTCCAATATCTTTTCTTGCAAAAAGGAGGCAGAAAAGCCACTATCTAAAACTGTTCATCTAAAAATAAATGATTAATTATGTGTGAGTTTTAATTAACTTTAGCTTACGGCTATATCATATTGAAACACAGGTTCCCATACTATCCGAAGTTAAGCAACATTGAGCCTAGTCAGTACCTAGATGAGTGACCGCTTGCGAATACCAGTTGCTGTAAGGGTGGATGTGCGGATGATGCAATAGGTAACGACTCGGAATTGAAAATTCCAATTCCAGTTTGGTTCGTTATTTTCACTTACGTGCAAATACCCTTGAGAAATTATTGCAATCTATAAGTATTTTCTGGATTTAAAGGGTTCATAAGCCGTAGAAAACGAAATCAGTGAATCAATTAGTGCGATTAATGATAGTAAACGCGTTTGTATTGACTGTTCATGTATTATATGAAGACGACAAATAATCACACATTATGAATCCACCTCTTCCCCCCAAGTTATGGGTTAATTATCAGTAAATCATTACGATCTCAAAAGAAAAAAAAGAAAAGAAAAGAATCTTACAATTTAAAAATATTTTCTGGCTTTAAATAACCTGCAAAAAGTTTGATAAGCCGTAGAAAAGAGAGCAATCTTATAATTTCCTTTCAACAATCATAACTTGACAAATCCTTTGAGTTAGGACAAAGTTAGACTAGTTCTGAAATCATGAGGCTGTTTGCTTTTAGACTAGATATAAAATATCACTTGAGAAATGTTCCAAAACTTGCAAATGTTAGCTTGCAAACAGTTGTGTTACTGTCGATTGAAATTTATAAAGTATTTTTTTTTTATTAAAAATGTTTTTTCTGGAAATTAGACTTTTCAAGTCCACTAACTCTTATTGAGCGTTCTAATACTGAAGGGAGTTTTCTTCAGAACTCTTTGTCTTGAGTAGTGTGGAAAATCGGATGAAGGTTGAATTAGGCTATTGCAGGATCGTCATCTTGACAAGAGATTTTAGAAATATACAGGCAAAAAAAAAAAAAAAATGACCTAATATTAATCAGAATGAAGTTATCCTACATAATTCAGAAGTTTTTATCACTTTAAACATTACTTTTAGTGGATATCCATATTTGAGTTGACGCTCCATTTATTTTGAACAGTATATTTAATTTGGTCTCTCGACCTGAATATTCAAGAAATCTTATTAAAGAAGACTATGTGCCCTTCGACAGGATTCGAACTTGCGCTCCCTTTGCAGGACAAACCCTTGTTAGACCTAATGTGCTGTAGACCGACCCGGCGACGAAGGGAGTCACCGATCAAGCAAAGCTGAACAGTGCCTTTAAACGCAAATCACTAACATTGGTTCTCGAAAATTCATATCTGCACGTTTTTTTTTTATCCAAACGTAAACGAAGGAAAGAAGTAATGTATTTATCTATTAATCCGTCAAACGTTATTTTATTAGTAGATACTTATAATTCAGTAGACGCTCTGTTTATTTTAAACAGTATATTTATTTTCGTCTACCGGCCTGAATATTCAGGAAATTTTAAGAAAAATATGCCTCCTCCGCCAGCACGCCTATTTTTCTTTAAAGTTTAAAGTGATAAAAATCAGTCAGATTAATAAATAAAAAAAAATCTATTACTTAATTAGAAATTTACTTTCGAAGTTCATAAACAGCAACAAACTATCGTCATGCCACACTAAACAGAAACTGATAGAACGACATTATAAGATAATGAGAAATCTTGAAAACCACTTAATTTGTAGTTTATTTCCAATCAATTTGAAATTGAAAACTAGTCAATAGAAAATGAACGTGCATGTGTTGAAGAAATTTTAAAATATTAATGGAGGTAAAATAATATTTGAAAAAAAAAAACTAGCAAAAATAGGGGAGAACGTAGTTTCAAATAATATATTTCATTTTCAATTCAATTCTGTTCATTATTTCGTAAATAAGAGAATAAAAAAATAATTACATAAATAGAAAATAAAAGAATCCTCGGCTATTGGCCTGTAGCATCCTTGATGCTAGTGTAGAATGGACCAATCGGCGAGGGGTTAAGACAGAAATAATCAAAATCAGAACACGTGATATATATCTTTGAAGCTGAGGAGACGAGAGTAATTTTTGTTATCATTTTCGTGTATAATACGCACTCCTAACTTTTTCTGGGACCTGTTCCTGTTATGTTAGCATATTGATCAAATATGTCTACCGTTCGTCCATGCTTTGAATATTGCTGCTCCGTTGCTCCTGCTATATATTTACAGATTCTTGATGAAATCCAAAAAAAGAATCAGCAATATTTTTGGTCTTGACCTGGCATCTTGGATTCAGTCATATTCCCACCGCTGTAATGTAACTTCCCTGTGCCTTTACTATAAATGTTTTTATGGTAATTGTTCTAATGAACTTTTCACTAAGGTAAATAGATTTTATGAATTTAAGTACTAGATTGGCAGCAAGGTCTCATTATTTTACAGTTGAATTGGCTAGACGCAACCGTAAGTTCTATGCTAACAGTTTCTTTTCTTCCACTTCCGGAACTCTTTTCCGGCTAACTTTGATCATCAAAAAATTAAATGCAATGTCAATCGATATCTACTGTCTTCATTATTCTATTGTTCTCGCCACTTAATGCTTATGCATAAAACGCAATTATTTTTTTTTGAATTTGTAATTTCCAAACTTAATATTTGTTTATTTAAAAAAACAAAAAACAATTTATATTAGTCGTACCCGGGAGAGGGCCCCGGTTTTCCTACTGAAATTCCATTTCTTTAAAGAAGAGGGCACAAATGAAGAGAGTTTATATTATGCTTTTGTAGTCTTATTTGCATATCTGTGGTACCCCATACTTTCGGCATTGTGCCACATCTAAGCCATGCTTAAAAAAATATCACCTTATTTACGTGTCTGAAAAATATGTAATATTTATGTAAATAAATATGTAAATAAAATAGGTAATAAAAAAGACCACTTTAGCTTGAAGATATACTTGTGAATATCTCCTATACAATTTAACACATCACAACAATGGCGCTGCCGATAAGTGTTTTATAATAATTATTATTTCGACGGGCACCTCGAGGTGATATAATGGTTAGCAAGTTTGTCTCGATCGAACGACTTAGTAGTGAGTTCGATCCTTACTGTGTGCCCCCTACTTTCGGCCTTGTGCCATATCTAAGCTACATTTGGAAAATCACTATAATAATTATTATTTCCAGAGGACTAGAACTTTTTTTATGTATGGCTTGAGCACTTTGCATCTCATGCGTGAACGAAGAACCTTCGAGGCTACAATGCTGGGGGAGTGGGTAATGAAATGAAGATTTTGGGGTTCACAACTGGATGTGAATCAATGAAATTTTCACTACTGGATTATGCATGGAAGCTAGAAAATTGAACTTATGGGGAAATTAATAAAATAATACGAAGGAATACACGTCCTAAAACATTGGTTTGATATTGCTGAAAGAGCGAAATTCATGTCCATGCGACAAGAAGCTGGTGAACCAACCGTAAAGTGTTTACACTAAGAAATTCAAAACGAGGCAAGAAAGCCTGAAAAAAAAAACTGATAGAAACAAAGATCTATAATTGATTGAATGCACAAAGCTTAAGAAGCGAAATAAATTGTACTAAAAAGGATGTGAAAATTTGCATAACTAAAGCCTGGGCTGCATTCATAAAATTGACGTAATCTGGAAATCTGATCTACAAGACAACCTCAAGCGGAGATTCTTTTGAGCCACTGTAGAAGCGGTATTAATGTAGGGATACTACTGCTTAACTAAAACTATATAGTCTAAGCTTGATGAAATCTACACTCGGATGCTGAAAGCTATTTAACATCCGTTGGAAACAACATCTGATCTACAAGACAACCTCAAGCGGAGATTCTTTTGAGCCACTGTAGAAGCAGTATTAATGTAGGGGTACTACTGCTTAACTAAAACTATATAGTCTAAGCTTGATGAAATCTACACTCGGATGCTGAAAGCTATTTAACATCTGTTGGAGACAACATCTAAGTAAATCACAACTCTATAGTCCCATCCCTGATAAAATCTACAATATTATGCGAACGCAGAATGCGCTTTGCAGACTTGCGAGTGATCTACTGACCTGGATACGTAGCCATGGCGTAAGACGAGCTCGTTGCCCAGCAACCAACCTACATTAACCAGCCAGGTTATGCCACCCTAATGAGTTTCCAACCTTGATGCAGGACCTTGATAGTTGGCGTGATAGCTCAATCGAATAGATAATAAAATACCGTATACACACGCGTATCATGCAACTTTTGAAGATCTAATTTTGCAGTTAATTTTAAAATGGATATAATCTGGAAATCTGATCTACAAGACAACCTCAAATGGAAATTCTTTCACACCACTGTAGAGGCAGTTTTAATGTATGGTGCCACTGCTTGGCCATTAAAACTCTTGTGTCTAAGCTTGATGGAACTTACACTCGGATACTGAGAGCTATACTTGATATCTCTTAGAGACTACATCTAAATATATCACAGATCTATAGGCCCATCCCTGATATTTCTACAATCTTAAGCGAACGCAGGATGCTATTTGCAAGACACTGCTGGCGAGCAAAATAAGAATTTGCGAGTGATCTAAACCTCTGGACACCTAACCATGGCGCAAGACGAATGGGTCGCCCAGCAATCCTGTAGATTCACCAACTATGATATGACACAGAATGCTACCCTAATGACCTAACCTTGAACCAGGACCGAGATGGTTGGCGTGATAGACTCATGAATGTCGGAAGTAGCTGAATATACAAGGCTTAGAATCCTTACAAGATGTTGCAGCAACTGCAGTCAGGCAATATGTCATTAAATGCTTGTGAAGATTTTATACAACTGCAGGAATTAATTTCACACTTCAAGAAGTCTGAGATTCAATCGGAAAACTTAGATGTGCAGATAGCGTAAAGGATAGCTGTTCAAAATAAAAAAAAAATAATTGCAGTCGAGTTCGTTGCATTTATATACACACAAATACTCTTAGGAAAGGCATGAACCCATCTCCCCCATCTATGCTTTAAATACTTATATCTGGGCAAATCATTGTTATTCTGCCCCCCCAAAAAAAAACAACTTAGAAAATGAATTGAGTAGATACACAATAATAGAAAGAAGCTTAAGACTAGAATGTGTTTTCTTCCGGACTTATTCAACCTCTACAACGAGGCTATCCCAAGGGGCCTGGAGGCCCTACCAGATACGTAGAAAATCGAAACACAAAGAACACTTATACTTGACATCAGAAGGAGACAGCTGAAATTTATAGGGCACGTAATGAGGAAAGTGGGATTGGAAAATATGACACCCGCAGGACATATTGAGGAACAGAGGGAAACAGCGACTAACCTACCTAACGAACATGTGTAAATGGTTGGCAGAACAGGGTTTAGGAGATACATCAAAGATACAAAACTTACGAAGAGCTACAAAAAAGGAAATTGTGGAGAGTCATGATCTCTAATGTCCTGAAAGGACACGGCACACGGAAGATGATGTCACTGTGTTGATTACTTACACAGAAATAAAATTATAGGAGCTTCTAGACAAGGTAGTAATCGAAAACAAGAAGAAAGGACTAACGATCAACTGTAAGAAAACAGAAAGTATGGTCGACAGCAAGAGAAAAAGCCCAAGATACGAACTATGAATTGAAAATGTCGACATCAAACAAGAAAAGAAGTTAGAATATCTGGAAAGTATTTTAAGAGAAGATGGAATGTGACTTTGAAATCCGAATATGCTTTAGCGAAATAGGTATTCCAATAATTATAAGTACTAAGAAAAAGAGAACTGGAGACAGCAGAAATGTGGTTCAACAGAAGGATGCTGAGAATTCCATGGACAAAACGAGGAAGCAACGAAGAAGTGTTAAAGAAAATGGTAACGAAAGAACACATACTCAGAATCAGAAAGAGACAGTCGAAGTTTTTGGGCATACAATGGTCGATGGAAATCTTGACCCTCCCAGAGCATCTGGGGGCAAGAGTGATAGAGTAAAGTAGCAGGTCATCTACATGATGAACGAGGGTGGGACAGAAGGCCCGGCAAAAGGAGAAACGCTGCCACAAAGTCCACAAAGGATAGCAAGCACTGGAGTACCATGATCGCCAAAAAAAAAAAAAAAAAAAAAAAAACACATTACGAAAATTTGGGAAACAGATCTTTCTTGAATGGGTTTGGCAGTAAATGGTCAGCACCCATTATAGTTTTGAGAAAAGGCAAATGGAAATCCATGCATATTTTTTAATCTAATTTACCCTAAGCAGGGCAGTAAAGCCACTAAGATAGAAGGGGTTACTGGGTGCGAAAGAATTACAAAACAGAAAACATTATGAAGAAGCGAGAACTATAAAAGAGTAATCAGGAAGACAGTAGATAACGATTGACATTGAATTTAAATTTTTGAAAATCAAAATTGGCCGGAACTCATGAAGCTGGAAGAGAGTCCCAAGCCTAAAATGCGAGCAAAGTAACTTATAGAACTTACAGTAAAACTCTAACCAATTTAACTGTAAATTGTTGAGACCGTGTTGCAATTCTAGTAGTGCGTTTAAATTCATAAAGTCTAGGTACCATAGCGAAGAACTCATCCGAACAATTATCATGAAAGTATTTATAGTAAAGGCAAAGGGAAGCTATATTACGGCGGTGGGAATATATCTGAATCCGAGACGCCAGGTCAGGACCAATAATATTGCTGATTCTCTTTTGGATTTTATCAAGAATATCTAAATAAATAGCAGTACCGGACCATATGAGGTTGCAATATTTTAAGCATGGGCGAATGGCAGAGTTATAAATATGTAAGATAGATTCTGGAGAGAAAAATTCAGTGAACGAACTTAGCAGCTGAGCTAGCAATGGATTCAACGTAGTCTTTCCGCTTCATATCAGCCAAGAATGTTAACCTGAGAAGACGCAATGATTCACTCAACTGGAGGTTGTGGGAATTATAAAATAGGAGGAGTAGGCCATAAAGTTTGCCAATATCGGATGTGGAAATGACCTTTCATTCCTTCGGAATTAAACTTTTATTAAATATATTAAGAGACGATGAAACTCCATATACCGATAGATGACAAATTCAAAGGGGAGACAATTAAGTTGGACCAGAATACGATACGGAATAAGAAAATTCAAGCGCCATTGAGCTTAGTCTTGGGAATCGATATATAAAAAAAGGATGATCATTTATCGAGACGTTATATGCATATGCGCCATTAATGAAAGATTTTTTAAAAACCTACCTTTTCTTGAAGACATTAAAAACTGAAGGGTATTGTTCAGTACACCAACGTTGTTAGCGAATGTGACACAAGTCGAAGTTTAATATGGGTTTACCGGCCATACTGTGGAAAAACTGCTTAAGACCTCTCGACATATCTAATTTTTGGGTACGCCTCAGGTACTGGATAATGACTTAAGCCCCCACCCAAAGAAGAGGTACTACTTGTGGGATATAACCCTGGGTCTTGGGCATTATTTTCAATTTTCCCCAGGGGAAGCCAGGTAAGTAAAAGAGATAAAAGAATGAAGGAATGATAAAGAACAAAATAATTATGCACGCAACAGTTTTAAGATATCCTTTCTGGGATATTCCATTTTAAAAGAAAGTATCTTAATCAGATCGGGTATTGATAATACTTACAGTATAGACATCCACAAATAAAAAAGAACTTGTATCCTTTATGGTATGAATGTCTTTTACTGACATTACTTACCACGGTATACAGAATGAAGCGTCAACACACAGAAGGAATGCTGAATTTACATTTTAAAGTTTGTCATCATCATTATTAAATAAGTTTGTCATCATTATCACTAAATAAGTTTGTCATCTTCATCATTAAATAAGTTTGTCGTCATTATTATTAAATAAGTTTCTCGTCATTATCATTAAATAAGTTTCTCATCATTATTATTAAATAAGTTTGTCATGTTCATCATTAAAAAAGTTTCTCATCATTATCATTAAATAAGTTTCTCATCATTATTATTAAATAAGTTTTTCATGTTCATCATTAAATAAGTTTCTCATCATTATCATTAAATAAGTTTCTCATCATTATCATTAAATAAGTTTGTCATGTTCATCATTAAATAAGTTTCTCATCATTATCATTAAATAAGTTTCTCATCATTATTATTAAATAAGTTTGTCATGTTCATCATTAAATAAGTTTCTTCATTATCATTAAATCATTCATCATTAAATAAGTTTCTCATCATTATTATCAAATAAGTTTGTCATGTTCATCATTAAATAAGTTTCTCATCATTATCATTAAATAAGTTTCTCATCATTATTATTAAATAAGTTTGTCATGTTCATCATTAAATAAGTTTCTCATCATTATCATTAAATAAGTTTCTCATCATTATTATTAAATAAGTTTGTCATGTTCATCATTAAATAAGTTTCTCATCATTAAATAAGTTTCTCATCATTATTATTAAATAAGTTTGTCGTTATTTTAAAGTTTTACATTTAAAGTATTGACATCCACAAATAAAAAAGAACATGCGTCCTTTATGGTATGAATATTTTTTACCGACATTAGTTACCACGGTATACAGAATAAACCGTCAACCCCTAAAAAATGCTGAATTTACATTTTACAAAGCTTTGAAGAGTTAAAAGTAATTCTCGCAAAGAAAGCGGATATACCGTAATGTATCTATCAAGGAGGTCGACAACCGCAGAATTTAACTATTCAAATATAGTGATTTTCCAAGCGTACCTTACATGTGGCACAAAGCCGAAATTATGGGGCACCCAGTGAGGATCGAACTCACTACTCAGTCGTAATTCTTCTAGCGAGACAAGCTTGCTAACCATTACACCGCATTGCGGCGCCAAACTATTCAAATATAGAGAACTAGGCTCTAGCTATTGTATGTTAGTAGTTTTTGTTTAGCGGAATACTAGTCATTATCCAATTCTTTGTGGGATAATGGTTTTAGTGATACAAGCTTTACTAATTAACACATGACTGGGGTGGGGGAAGAGGTGGATTCATATCTTTTCCACGGGTACTTGCGCGTTAGTGAATATAACAAAACCATCTTGAATTAGAACTCGACTCTCCGATTAACAATTCCATGCCATTATCCATTACATCACCCGCACATCCACGATTGCAGCACCTGCAAGTGGTCATTCATCTAGGTACCGAGAAAGCTCAACGTTGCTTAACTTCGGTGATCATACGGGGACCACTGTTTCAACGTGATATGGCCATAATCCTATTAGCTAATTGTATGGACGACCACGAGGGCATGCAAATTTAGTTTTTATAGGAATTACTCTTTTTTTTATTGAAATGGAAACATACAGAGTTTATATTCAAGAAACAAATGAGCCTAAGTCACGTGATCAAGAATAATCAGTTGAGCAATAAGATTGATAACCTTCTACTGTCATTATGTCAAACGAGATTCAATTCTACACGCGAATGCACTATGAAAGATGCGATTTTATCAAAAAAGAATATAGAGTAAAACTGTTGCAAATTTTTTTTCTTCATGAGGTCGAGACTGGTGTCTGGATTTTGGATGTTTATGTCTACTGGAACTATGCAGGATGCAGTATTAAGTAGAATGACATCAATAATAAGAAATAACGTCTTGGAGTAATTGTTCTAAAGCAGAAAGACCATACAAGGAAATTGGACATGAACTAACAATAGAGAATAGAATAATTTGTCGATTTTATTGTGGCTCCAGAATTAGTGAGAAAACTCATTATAAAAAGGGTACATTAGGGTATGCCATTCCACATGGCGTACCCTAATGTACACAAAAAAGGATTAAAGTTGCCAGGATATTCACGTGATGGAAAGGAATATATTAAACAGATTTTGGAATCTGTTTAATATATTCCTTTCCATCACGTGAATATCCTGGCAACTTTAATCATTTTTTAATCAATGTAAAGAAATCAGAAATTTTACATCAAATCAACTAAATTCTTATTCCAAATAATTAGAATCTTGTAAAGTCATATTAATGTAGACCATACATACGTCAGTGGAGTAGGGTCCTTATTAACATTAGTGTAATTTGTTTCAGGGTGGCCAGAAGTAATCCGTGTGTCTGACAAATGAGTTTTACGGTCAAACAAATTTTAGGAGTCATATGCTCCATAAATGGAGTATCAAAACTTATCTGTCTATGCTCCAGAATTTTGCTATTATGAACTTGGATCATGGCTAAAAAAATAGGATATACGCCTTACAGAATCACCTCCATATCACCGTCAACCGAAACGTATAGCAGAAAATGCTACGAATTGTAGTGTTTGGCTTTTAAGTTCTCAACGCAGATACAAAATCGAAGACTTTTTGTCGAAACTGCTTTTAAGCTATCGTAACATACCAAATGTTGGTAGACTAGAAAGCTTATCAACATTAATGAGAAGGCAAATTAAAGATCCCTTAACTAGCTTATTCAACAAATGAGAGAATGAAGTGTAAGTAAAGAAAAGGGCCAATATACAAACAAATGAGGCAACAGCACGGCTATCATAACAAAAAGAAAGTTGGGAGACATCATAGTAGCCCTTGCAAATCAAATAAGTCTCCAAAAAGATTAAAAGTACAAAGAGCCTTCTATAAGCGCTCCCATTAAAGATCTTGTAGACCAACAACGAAATCTGGCCTTAAAGAATGAAACAAAGAAAGGCATGATTACTAATGATTAACATAGCCAACAGTATTCGGAAACGTAATAGTAGAACAAAGAAGAAGCTAGGTACAACATTGGACGTGCAAGATGGGGATTTCCAAGAGAAAGAAACCCTCAAGATAGATAGATAGAGAGAGAGAGAGAGAGAGAGAGAGAAAAAAATACCGAAAATGAAACAATGTAGAAAAGAAGCAGACGATCAACAAAGGGTAAAAATCACGCCTACGTTTCCGGAAGATTTGTATCGTCTGATTTTTATATCCGAAGAAGGAGAATATTAAAAGAGTAGTAAACAACGTCACATTAGCAGATATACTGAGAGGATTTTGAATACCATTAATACAATTTAACACAACAGGCACAAAATTTACACAGTACTGAGAACAAACGCACAAGCAAGATAGTACGAAATACAATAAGCTTGCGGCAAAAATAAGACATGACTTCTATCTTTGACGTGAACAGCAGTTAGGAAGACTAAAATGTGCTTCATATCTATGTCAAGTTTTTTTTTAGACAAATGCAGTGTTTGGTTTGTGATTTAAATTGTTACACGCTCTGTGTGTGTGTGAGAGAGTACAAAAATTCAGATATGAATAAGTGTATCTGCAAACAATACTGAGAGAAGAAATGGCAACAGAAAATATTTTATATGAACACGTTTTGTTCTTTGATGAATTTCGTTTAAGAACGAAACGCGTTGGTATACAAGGTTTTTGTACAGTTATTTTTCTTAAATCATTATATATATATATATATATATATATATATATATATATATATATATATATATATATATATATATATATATATATATATATATATATATATAGTGGCGTAATGGTTAGCAAATTTTGTCCCAATAGATCATTTACGGCTGAGTTCGATCCTCACTTTTTGCCACATCTAAGCTACGCTTGGAAAATATATATATATATATATATATATATATGAAATGCACAAAGTCCGACAATTATTTTAAGACATTTTTATTGTGTGACGTCATTTGTTTACATTTGAATACACATCGAGCAGATATGAATGTACGAGAGAAAATCATGGAGAATTGTAAATAAAATAAAATCGACCTTACTAACCGAAATTCTGTGGCTCAATCGGTAAAAATCACGTCAGGCTATATGACGGTTCCGTATAGGATACAGGTTCGATTCCTGTCAAAGGACGCATATTTTCTATGAAAATTTCTCGAACATTCAGGCCGGTAAATGTCATTAATATTGTTTATTATAAGCATAGCATTTACTTAAATATTTGTATCAATAAAAAGAACGTATAACCATAAAAAATGTCTTTAATATATATATATTAGTTAAATTCCCAGATCAATTCTGTGGACAAGACAAATTGGTATAAAATGATAATTGGAAAAAAAAAGGCTTATACAGAAGCGTCTATCTTTTTAAATTTGGATTTTTTAATGTAACTATAGCAACAGAGACATTTCGAGGCGCATCGGCAAAATCTGAGTTTTTTTTTCCCAATTGTCATTTTATACCATATATATATATATATATAACAAATATAAAATTTGTACTTTAGCTGATTGAGGTCATATTCAGCACCTCAACTTCAGAGTTTTGTAGATGAACCCGTTTATGTAATTGCTCAGTCCCCTCGTCAGGAGCTTTATACCCTGAGCTTTTTAAGCTACAAAATCTGAAAAAAGGGACGAGTAATTATGATATTCTATCTCCTCTTCTGATGCAGCATCAAAGCGTTTCTCGAAAGACGTGTGTTCATGGCGTAAGATTAGGATAGGGTCTGTTAATGAGATTACAAATCTCAAAACTGCAACTTGATGACTGTCGATTTTCATGTAATATATTGAAATGGATCACTGCTCTTGACTTAGTTTTAGGATTTTAAAATAAATATAACGGTATCTGTCTATATTTCTGAGATGAGGTATTATGTACACTATTTACATTATTCGGACTATTGTCCTCATCTTTGTCACCATCCACAAGGATACATGGCACAGTGGATAAAGGCGTTAGTTAGATCCAGTGACCGGACCCAAAGTTCAATACCTGGTTAAGGCGGTGGACAACTTAGAGAGGGGAATTAACAGGAGATAACGGATAACTAACATCCATTAGACATGGCATGTGGAACTAGAACAGTCTACCCCAGTGAGCGAAATAAAGGGTTCAGTTCGACATTCCAACCACCTGAAGAAGGTCGGAGCGTACAACGGCCGAAACGTTGTAATAAATACGGCGACAAAGATGAGGACAATAGTCCGAATAATGTAAACATAACAGTAATTTTGACAACTCACTCTTTTCCAAATCGCATATCAGGATATTTTAAATTTCGTTATGAAGACGAAAGATCAGGTGTACATAGAGATTTTAACTTTATTTTTGTTAATTATAAAAATAAGAGAAAAATATAGGGAAGGAAATCAAATTTTAATTTCTTCAATTTAATATTTTATAAGATTATTTTTCACATATTTTATGCGCCAGGTTATCGTCATCTTTTTTTTTTGCAGTTTTTTCTCTTTGAGAAGTATGCAAGTAGCATAGCCTTCATCTTAGTTTGTTCCTAGAGAAAATCTAAGTGTTGACAATTAGTTATATAGATTCGAATCATAAATGATACCCGTAGCGTTGGAAAAAAAGTTTAAAACATCAATTGACGAGGAACTGCTGCTTAAGAGTTGAAAGCCATTCGGAATGGCTTTCAAGTCAAAGTTTAAATCTAATCAAATAACATTGAAAATGATATATGTCAAACACGGCTTTATCTGATACTAGACAAAATAAGTAGACAAAAAAAAACGTGGTATTGTATTAGGGAACTAGTGGGGGGTTGTCTGCTTGCCTTCAAAATCAGCATCCATTTTTTTAACTGACCTCGAAGACAGATCTTTAGAACCGGTGAGGAAATAGACAATTTATTTCGGTACTTTCCCGTTAATCACCTGCTACCAAGAATATTTCATTTTTTTTTCTCTCCATTCAATCACTTTCGAATTTCTGATGTGAATACTGAATACTTGTCTCCGTTATCATGTCTGGGCGCCTCAGGTCAAGACAAGCCAAGTGCCACGTCTTGCCGCAATTAGACATTAAATTTATTTTATTTTTATTTCTTTAAAAAAGACAATACTAGACTAATTCATTCATAATATTTCAGTTCGTTAATAATAGTCAGAAGATTTCATTTTTTTTTCCCGATTTTCGGTTACTTCCCATTTTATCCTGTTTTTATTTTGACGCACCAAAACATCCAACAAAAAAACATTCACGTGGATGAATTATAACGTTTAAGTGAAAAATTAAATATAATATCGAAACATCGTTGTTTACATACAGTCCCAAACACACATTGTCAAATTAAATTTATACATTTTCTTTTTTGCATATACTTGGGTCAGTTGCTTCCTCCCTCAATGACAAATCCATAACCTGTCCACCGTAAATTTAGAATTTAAATGTTCCCATTGCTAATCTCATATTCCCCGTATGTAATTTTCTACATTCAGACCAAACCAGAAAGATGTTCCACCTACCAGTCATATTAGTTTTTTTTTTAATTTGTTGTTTGCATATAACAGTTTGAAGTTCTACATTTTTAGTCAATGTGCGCATTTTTTTTGTCCTCGATTTTTTGCTCTGTCGAAAGAGGATCAACAAAACCGGTTCATCATCATGGCTAACCTTTAGGAAAGTGACTCATTACACCTTCTCAGGCTAACGTTCTCAGCTGACTTGAAGAGGAAAAACTATTTTGAATCTATTGCAAGGTCAGCTGCTAAGAAAGTTGGTTCACTGTGTCGTGCAATCTATCTTACATATCTATAAGTCTACCATTCGTCCATACTTAGGATATTGCCTAATATCTAATATATGGTCTGAGTTACCTTGAGTTCCATGACACTATTATTGGTCCTGATCTGTCGGCTCGGCTTGTATCTTTCCCACTGCCGTAAGGTTGCCTCTCTGTGTCTTTTTTATAAATACTTTCATGGTAATTGTTCAGATGAACTCTTCGTTATGGTAACTAGACTTTTTAAATTTAAGCGCGGTACTAGACTGACATCGAGATCTCACCAATTTCAGTTGAGCTGGCTAGATGTAGCCGTAAATTCTATGCTAACAGTTTCTTTTCTCGTACTTCTCGCATGTGAGACTCCATCCCGGCTCCATGCTTTGCGGCCAATCTTAATCTGCAAAAATTTAATTTCAATGTGAATCGCTATCTACTATCCTCCTGATTACTCTTTTCTCGACCCGCACATTATTAATGTTTCTGTTTCTAATTCTTTCACACCCAGTAATCCCCTTGTATCTTAGTGGCTTTACTCCCTTGCACGGGTTCAAACCGATTAAAAAATGATTTTAATCGTTATTTCGGTATTAGCAATTTCCGGTAATATATAGTATTCGACAGAAATACCTCCCACGTAATGGTAAGACATTAGCAAGATGAAGACATTATTACCAATAATGTCTTACCATTAGGCGGGAGACATTTACGTCGCACCCTGTCGGTTTTTGCTGACCCTCTTATATTACGTGTTTATTTTTTTTTAAATATTTTTTCTTGTAATACAATTAACAAATAATTCTTTAGTAACGCTGTATTAACTGAAAAGTACTCTAATTTCCTTAGAGCAGAATGGGCTCTTTAGCTTTGGATAACAGGAAAAAATGATAAACAGTCGAAGATGAGGACCCTCACTAAGCGCGACTAACCCCAAAGTCTCAAATGGTAGAACATGCGAATGACTATTACAACATATCTCAAGGGTTGAACCATCAGATGAAGAGGTTTAGTTTGGTTTGTTTTACGGCATATCAACCTGAATGGGTTATATAATGCCAACAAAATTTTCATTGTTGGTAATATTTTTTTTCCAAATATCTATCTCTGGTAATATGCTTTCCTTCAAAAATTTATTTCTGGTAATAATTCTGGTAATAATTCTTTTTCTTTAAGTATTTCTGACCTATTTTTTGATTGCTTATTTTTAGAATCCGTTTGCTTTGGCCGGGTCCCTAACAGGTACCACCACAAACAGGGGTGGATCTGGGAATACAATATTTCAACTTGGTTCCATCTCTTCCTTTTTTTGCTGTGGATGAAATATTTGATTAATAGGACGTGATTAATTTATCACATAAGGAAATCTGATGAATAGGGTTTTCAAAACAAGTTGTGTTCAAAACAAAATATAAACCATTTGGTCTTCATAATCTAGTATTGTAATAATAAAACATTGGACAAATCTCTCCCATCAAAAAATTGTGAAGAATACGAATAAATTAAAAAAAATTAGACGGACTTTCTTGATTTTCCAAACCCTCTTTCAAAGCCAAAAAACCCAAAAAAAAAAAAAAAAAAAAAAACAAAAAAAAACAAATAAAGGTTGATCACCAAAGGGTTTTTAAAAGGAATTTATATTTTTTTAACT